>CANYBF010709113.1:0-14216 GCA_948192965.1 Dalechampia spathulata
TATATATATATAAAAGTGCATAATGAAAATTGTTTATTCCTTTTTCATTACATTTCAATCCATTAAAGATTTAGTCAATACATATGACATATTCTTTACTTTCAGATCTTAATATCAATTAAGATGATTGAAGTCTTAGGGTATGAGTATGTAGAATGTGGGAAGCTTTTAATACAAAAAACAATTATGAACTAATTAGTTTGGAGTTGATCCTTATTGATAAGAAGGTAATGTATAAAGAATTTTTTATATAACTATTTTCATTTCATGATTATTTTAAAATTAATAGTATTTTATTGATGTTGTATTGGAAAATCTTATGCATGTTACTATTTTCAAGACTCATATGATAAAATACAAGCCAATATTGAGTAAAGGTTGTTCGTTTATCATACAAAATGTCAAGGTTATGCAAAGTTTAAGGTACTATTGACCATTGTCAGGTGAATTGAAAATAATATTCCTATCTTCTACTATTTTACGAAAACTTGTAGGAGTATCGAAATTGCAAGAAACAAATTTGAATTCATTATCCTCGATTTGGTACAAGCTTACATTAATGATAATCAAGTTTTATCAGACACATATATTATTTAATTTTAAATTATCTCAATTTTAAACATTTATAGATTCCTTTTGGTATACTTCTATAGTTTATGTTTAAAATATTATAATTTTTAGTATTTTAATTTTTTTTAAGTGCAAATGCTATTGGAGGCATTTCAAAAATTGAACATTTAGAAATTATTGGAATGGAAAAAAAAGAGAGACTGAGATACTGACCCCTTAGTAAGTATTTAGATATTCATAATTTAATATTTATAAATCTTAATAATATTTGCATTACTTTTATATTTATATTAATATTGATTATCTTTAATAAATTTATAGTAGGATTTCTTCTAAAATCACGCTTTGGGATGATGTTGGAGAGAAGTTTGATATGCATCTATTGGAACGCAATGATGATCCTTTTATTATCATAGTAACTTCTACGATAATAAAAAATTTCAAACTTTTTTTTAGTTTATTTAACTTAAAAAAATATATGAAAAATATATTAAATATAAATTATTAATTTAATTTAATTTAAATGTGTTATAGGAGATGTGACGTTTTACATAAACAATGCTAGCAAGATATATATAAAACTTGAAAATAAAGATGTAGCCAAATAATTTTAAAGGTATTTTGGTCTTTTGATACCTCATAAACGGTAGAATAACATAAATAAATAATTAACATATAAAATTTCAATGCTAATTAAATTCTATAATTTTATAAAGTATAATTATTATTTAATAGATCATATTAGATACAACTCAATATAAGAAAATAAATAGTTCAAATATGTACTATGTTTTAATAAATATATAAGATGAAGAGTTGCACTAAATGTTTTTATATATATTATATTAACTATAGGTAAATCAAATAATTATAATTAAATTGTAATCAATAATAGACTTTTATGAAGAGAATGAATATATAAAATGAAGAGTTATTTTAAATATTTTTAAATATGTTATATTAAATATAAGCAATTTAAAGGAAATGAATGATTTTGATATTATAATTAAAATATAAATTAATAATAAAACTACTAAATTAACATATTATTTAATTTTTAATAAAATATTTCTAAAATAATAAGTATAGATGAAAAGTATGTATAAATAATGTCATTAATACATTCTTCTAAAATAAGCAAACAAAATAAATAAGAAAAAATATATAATATGTAAGATAATTAAAATATTAAAAAATGATACTATTTAATAAATGTATTAATAAAATTCTAATTGTTATATAATATATTATATTAATTTTAACTAAAATAACAAAATACATTTAATTATAATCATAAAAAATATATATTTATTATTAATAAATAAAATAATTCTTTCATATATCCGCATAACTACTAGTATATATATACAAATGCATTAGGTTAGAGTTTGTGGGTTTATCAAAGTGCTATGTGTATTGGGATCTTTAATTGATGAACTGATACGTATTATGAGAAATTATTAGTATAGTTTTTTTTTATTAAAATATCACCAAAAAATGAGCAAGAATTTTGATTAAATTTAAAAGTTGAATAAATATTTAATAAAGAACATTAATAATGAAATAAAATGAATAATTTCATTTTATTATTCTAGATGCAAAATTAGTTTGAAATAAAAAATTAAAATTAACAATTAAAAGAAAATGGAGCAAGTATTCTTCAAACTATTAACATGAAAACACCAGAAAATGATTAATTACGAGGAATTAATGGATAAAGCATTCACTTGGACACCTTCGAGTTTTACTGCCAAAGATTGGAGATAATTATTAAGGAAATGTCCGAAAGTTGGAATCTAATTGCTTGGTTTCACTATGATCAAGAATGGTTCATCATAATTTTACAGCGTCTGATGCTAAACCTCAAAAATAAAGTGACGCTAAATCATCAGGAAAGCTTCAATCCCATTGATTTTCAATTTTTTTGTATTTTAATAATTTGATTCCAATAACAAAAAATAATTTGAATCATAATTTTCAATTATTTTAACATTTTAATCATAATTTAATTTTTTTAGAGTCAAGTCAAACTGAAAATTTGTCCAATTAAAAAAAATTCAAATCTTTAGTCGATTTTAGGATTCAACCCAAGTTATAATCTCCGGTGGGAATAATTATGTAAACATGACATTGATCCTTCCAATTGTCCCATCCTTCTTTTACATAAGAAATAAAAATATGGAATATGCTCATAAAAGAGCTAAGCATTCCATTTGAGGATTGATGAAATGACAGCAAACCCAATACTTGCACCAAATAAATACTTTCTTATTTTTAATGTTAAAGTTTATCAATCGAATGCTGAGTCCTTTAATATAGATCCTAATTTTATTATAGTGTTTTTTTTTTTTTGAGATAAAATGGGACCTCTCTCCATATTTATCCAATGAGATCCACACTTGAAACATTAATGTTCCACTAACACTTAAAGAAAGCCAATACTTTTGGCTCAATATATGCATAGAGAAAGAGTTGGGAGTCCATTAAAGAGAATGGAAAGCAATGGCAATGTGGCCTTTGTCGAGTGGAACGTTGACAAAGAAGTAAGAAAATCTGTCCAACTTCAACATATACATGTTTCTTATTTGTATTATTTTAAATGGAATAATCTCATGTTTAAAATTTGTTGTAAAATTAAAACTATGACGGTTTGATACGTCAATTTTACGAATTATTTAAAATCTATCCTAATTGATTTAATGCTCGTGTAAAGTGTATAGATGATATTTAATTTTTTATTACATTCTTACGTCGAAATTAAAAAATATTAACTAAACATTTCATTCTATTCAAGTCCCTACTGCTTTGAATTAAAAATAATCCAAACCCCTAGTCTTTTAAACAGAAATCGTTATTCTGCTTAAATCCATAGTTTTTTTTTTTGAAAAAATTGCAAACTTTAAAATTAACAAATTAATCCATTCATTGTGCCAATGAAAATTATCACATAGTCTTCTCAATACAAATATAACAAAACCTCAAAATGGATAATAATCTCATGCCAATCTCTAAAATAAATTATAGTCAAATTAAAATCAATTGAATAAATTACTGTAAAAAGTAAGTTAAGATTTAATTAGTATAATGTCTCTTCTTTTTTTAAACTTAATTAAAATATTCTTATAGTTTGCTTTTATTTATTAAGCATATTTAAATCATCTAACGTATTTTTAAAAATTCATTGATAAATTATTTAAAGTCCCATAAATTGTGTTTATACTTCTATTTTATAATAATCTAATCAAAACACTCTTATAATTTAATTTTATTTATCATTAATTTTTTTTTTTGATTTTAGATTTTATTTTAGATTTTGAAGCAATAAATACTTTTAAAATATAGAAATCGCCTCCTAAACAACAATAAAAGTAAACAACAATAAAAGTAAAACACAATGAAGTACAAATAATGATTTTGATTGAAGAAATAGGATTTGATTTAATAATAGGACTACAGTCGAAAAATTATTTGAAGGTTGAAGTATAACTAAATCTAGCAAAGTATAAAAAAAATTAGTTACATTGAGATTGACAATATTTCATTCAATAATTCATAAAAATTAGTTATTTAGGTGGTTTGATGGATAAAACCAAAAGATAAAGATATTTTAATCAGGTTATAAAAAGGTATGATGCAATCATAATTAGACTCTAACCTTATGAGGCTTGGAGCAATTTACCATGTATTTCTTAATGATGTTAAATGATTTGAATATCTTGATAAGCAAAACTAAATATAAAAATGTTTTAATTAAATTATGAAAAAGGGGCATGATCATAATTAAACCCATAATCTCAAGGAGTTCATAATAATTTACCCAAGTAAATTTAACATATAATGAAAGATACATTTAAAATAGTTTTACAAGATTTGTTTTTGTTCTTGGAGTCGATTAATAAAGTAAGTTTCCATATAATGGTCAAGTTTCTTTAACACATTTGTAACCCATTATACTTGTCTAGAATTTTCATTTTGACACATCAACTTCTTGATTTACCACTTTAGTACTTTATCTTCTTTATTCTAATAGATTTAAATACCTTTGGCATGAATTCTTTTGATTTAAAAGCATATGCAATTCACTCAAACATGCTTTCGATTACTAATTAACATGGAGATAAAAATAGTTTTTCATAATATATTTTTGTTTATGTAATTAGGAGGGTAACATATTAAAGTGTGAAAAACCTATTCCTACCCTAATTAAATATGAGTGGTTATGCTTTCCTTACCTAAAAAAAAAAAGAAATCATAATTGTAATCCTTTAAACAATAAAATATGAATCTTAAAGCAATTACACAAATTTTATATAGAGTAATTGAAAGATTTTTAATTGATTTATGATGGAATTTTGCATTTGGGAATTTGATTTTCAATATTGAAGTTAAAGTAATTTTGTTCCTTACCTTAAATATATGACTCCATTAATAAGGTATGTTCCTTGCATTTCCTTACATTCTTTTAAGTCAACTAGTTTAAAACAAAGATTAATTAGTAAACATTTTTATGATTTAGAAATGTTTGGTTAGTAGAGTAATTTCTTTAAAGTGACAGATTAAAGGATAGTTTTTAAAGGGGAAATAAATGACTTACAAAAATAGAAAGATTGAATATATGGATGATGTTGACCCTAATAAGTTATATATAATTAAATTAATTAACTTTATTAAAGATTTGGATGCTTTGAAGTTAACAAAGTATATTTTAAAGAGCGTAATGGTAATGAGTTACTCAATTTATTATTAATAAATAATTGTTAAATATGGTTGGAACAATTAGATTAAATGAATTATATGAACTTCTTATCAAGCATAAGCATAGTGAAGACCAAGTAAACTTTTAATAAAGCCATTTATATGTATTGATTGATAAGGGTAATTTTGTAAATAACACACCAACTAAGATAATATACCTAAAAGATGATTTTCTCTTATGTGATGACTTTAGGGCAAACATGTAAAAAGATAATTTTTATGGTGTACATTAGGCTAAGATTACTAAAGAGGTTGACCAATGCAAGAGTAGTTATGAAGAAGAAGAAGATAAAAATGGAGAAACAACATCCTAAAGTGATAAGGATAATGAATAAGGTGATGGTAATGAAGATAATAAGGAATTAAGGGTTATTACAGAGGAGTTAAGGAGATTTAGGGAAGAAAAAATAAAAAAGCAAGCTATATCGGGGAATGAAACATTAGAACTTGGTAAAGCTGGACTTGATGTGAGGTTTACTAAAAACTAGATAAGCATGCAGAAAAAGGTTGGTGGGGAAGACAAGTTCTTTAATAATAGTGATTAATGAAGTGAAAAAAGAAGATCTCAATAAAGATGATGTTCCGATTAGAGTTAAGTGTAAGAAGGTTATTTATGATCCTAATTATTAAATGTCATTTTGGGAAGTAGATATACTATTTAAAAGTGCAATTTAATTCAAGGAAGCAATTATAAAATATGCTTCAACTAATCAAGTTAATTAGAACTAAAACCAAATGAATCTTATAGGGTAAGGGTTAAATGCAAGCTAGAAGGGTGTAATTGGCTTTTATTCAAGAGTATCAAAGGTAGCATAAGAGACTTTATTATTAAAAACTTATAATGGCATGTAAAATTGAAACAAATTTTACACTTTGAAAGATGTTAGTTCTCATTATAAAGATAAATTCATTTCTCAACTTGGTATAAAGTTATGGGAGTTACAATTTTTATGCAAGAAAGAGTTAAAATTGTAGTAGGGAAAAGAATTGAAGGTGATTCCTACCTTTATAGGGGATCATAAGGAAGAATGTAACAAGATCCAATGGTAAGTTGATGAGATTAATAGTAGCAATCTTAGAAGAATTTATTTTTATGGCAATCAATGTTATTAATCAATTTGAAAAAGTTTTATTTGATAAGTTGTACATTTATTTAAAAGCTTTGGAATAAGAATTTATTTAAGGTTGTAGGAAAGTAATTAGATTGTATGATTGTTTCTTGAAAGATGTTTATTCAGGTTAAATACTTACAGGTATTATTAAGAATAAAGACAAGCACATGTACCATGTTGCATAGGTTATTGTGAAGGTTGAGTGCTAAGAGATGTAGGGATGGTTCTTAAGGGTACTTAAAGATGATCTCAAACTTTGTAACAGGAAAGGCTTGATGCTCATGTTTAATATGCAAAAGGTTAACAACTTTAGTATATATAATATTATTTAAAGTAAATGAATAAAATGTAAATGAGTAAAGAATGACATGCATGTATAATTAAATTAACTAACTTAAAAAGTCTTAAATTAATATAGGTAAAACTCTATTTTTATATGATTATTCAAAATCATTTGAGTTAAATTTTATGGTCGTAATGTTTCTTAAAATTATTATTGATATGGAAAATTTGTAAGTATTTAAAGGGTTTAGTATATGTTATAAATAAGGAGCTTCCCTAGGTAGAGCATAGGATGTATGTGCAAGTAGGGCTTTCACTATGACCTAGAGTAATCTATATGATAGACGACATTGAGGGCCCACTTAGAGTGAAGAGCAGACTTCTTGTAAGGCTTCCTTGAGGAATGATATAGACCCATGAGAGGTCACAAATAGACTTGCCACCCAGATGGTTTCAAAAAAATGGTTCAACCGACCTATAACATACATGAGTGCTAGTTAAACCCTTTAGAGATTGAGTTTGGATGGTGAAAATCTATTTATTTTAGAATTTCATATTGCAATTTTACCATATTAAGTAATCAATTATCCTATATAGGTGCTTTATATTTATAGGCAATAATAAAATCACATAACATAATAGCAATAGTATATGATGGTAGCAAATAGTAAAGCATAACAACAAAGATAAGCAAATGACTTGTAAAAAGGGATTGGAAGGATTAAGGGTACATATGAATTAATAATAAATAAATAGGTGGGAATCTAAAGATAGAAATAAAGGTTTATTCTATTACAAAAGAGCTGCAACGATATAAAAATAGGCATTAAGAACTGCCTTCTTCATTTCAATAAATAAAGGAAAAAAGTGATCCTGGTAGCATGAGCTAAAAATACATGATCTAAAATGCATAATTGAGAAAAATGTAATCAATATTTTTGGATAAAAATAATGATTTTTATGACTTATTTTAATTAATTCAAGTTATGTGTGAGCTTAAATTAATATTAGTAAATCTTATGAGGCTTAAAAACAAGATTAAGAATGATTTTTAGGTGAAAATATACTATTTAAAATTTTTCAAAGTGGGACATGAGGTGTAAGTTTTGTGATATTTGTCACATGTTTTATGAATAGTAATAATATACACCATTCATCATAGATTTTAATTCATATTTTAGATAAAATACATGATTTGGATTGTGTAAATGTTATAATAATAATCATGAAAATTCTAGAATCACATGAAACCATCATCTAAACTCAATTTACTTCCTCAAAATATCCTTAATATTCCAAATGGTATTAAAATCAATTTAATTGACATTAAATTGAAAATTAATTAGAAAATCAAATTTTAAGCAAAAAAAATTGATAAAATTGATAATGAAAAGGGAGATATGGAAGATTCTAAAATCAAATGACATCATTTAGAAATTGAAACAACATCTAATCTCAATCCAATCACTTTACATTACATTAAACCTTAATTAAACTAGATTTAATTGAAAAATAATAAAGAATAATTTATTTTTAAGCAAAAACCAATCAATTGATCATGGTAAACAAATGAGAAGACTCTAAAATCACTAAACATCATATAAAGATTAATCAAATATCCAAATCCAATCTCAATCATATCAATTTGCAATAAAATCAAATTAAAATGATATTTTAATTTGAAAAGTTGATTTTAAAGCTAAAAGCAAGCAAAATCCATTGATATTTGATGGTTTTAGATCATTTAGAATATTATGAAGTCATAAATGTTATTAATACGTTCTATTTAATTAAAAAATAAATGAATTTTGAAGTAAAAATTAATTTATAGAAAATCTAGGAATGATATGTGCCACATGTCTTTCAATATATGTTGTATGTCATAAAAAATCTAACATGTGCGTTACATATAGTATAATGTATAATGCATGTTTGAATTCCAATAGATAGAAAACATGATTTTAAGTAAAAATACAAAAGGGAATGAGATAAATAGCAAAATGTTGGATTGTTATAGATCATTTAGGTTATTATGAAGCCATAAATGTTATTGTAGCAATCAAAAATTGATGTCCATCAATGAAAATCATAGAAAACCCATGAAAAATGTGAAGAAAACAATAATTAGAAGATGGAAAGGGGCCTTCCAACAATCACCAAAGTTAATGGCATCTTAATCTTGATTCAAAAATAAGAAAAGGATTTAAGTGGGATTAATTAATGATTAATTATCTAATTAAGTGATTAATTAATTATGAGATGATTTTTACAAAGTTGAGCCTAATTTAGTGAAATTCCCCTAGTTTCTATTAAATACCTGAAGGGTATTTATAGAAAATGAAGTGGGAATCCTAAATTGCTTTGATAATGTGAGATTTTGGCCTCCTAAAGGTGAGGTGCACCACATGTTAAGTGAGATGCGCTACACATCATAATATCATATGATGTACATCGACCCTACCATGCCTTGGGTAATGTATGCACCATGCCTAATAAACTCCTCATGTGTCAAATGATAAAGGAGCATATGACATATATCACTTTAAGATCATAAATAGGGTGCTCATATCACATGAATATTGATAATATGCTATGTATGTTGCAATATACATAGGCTTATAATAACCAAAAGTAAGATTTGCTATAGTTTAGAAACACTCATGAGGTGTTAAAACTCATGTGTATAATACAAAATCAAGATTGAAGTTCATCATTATGTTAAATTGATAAAAATACAAAAATGTAGAATGTGAGTGAGTGAAAATTTAGGATCAACAGTTTGACCCTTAATTAGGTCCATTTTAGAGTGACATGAGTGGAAGTCGATAAAATAAGGCTTAATCATATCATAAATTTTCATTTAGAGGTAAAAGGATAGTACTTAATTGACTATGATTTGGTATTTGTGTTAAGGCTTGTAAAGACTATTGGGAATCCATTGCTTGAATTAGTTAGACCAATGTTGATCAAGTGATAGAGCTCATGTCGAGGCTTATAATCCCAACTTTGCAATTGAGACCTCACTGCTTGGGCTAGATGATCAAGGTTGGTTCATTAGGGATGCTTAAGTTGAAACTCATTGTCACATCCTGCATTTAGTGGTTATTGTGCATTCATAAATTAAGATTATGTTGTGTTTTCTATGTTATTGTTGTGAAAATGATGTGAAATTATGGTTATGATGATAGGTTTCTAATAAAAATTGAGTTTAAAGCTTAAATGAGGATATTTATAATTTTGTTGCAAACCCCTAAAACTGATGTTAAATGGCATTAAAACTTGGATTCTAAGTTATCTACAGTGAATTTGACTGAATGGTTTTGACCATTGTGCTTGTGTTAACTTAATTTAGGTATATGTCAATTTTGAAAATTTTAGATTAAAATTTATTTTTGACGTCAAAAACTTAGGTTGTATTTATTTAAGTGATTATTTCGAGGTGATATTAGGGAAGTAAGATATGTAAATTAATTATAAATATTGACTTGGTAAATTTTATAATTAATATTATTTATTTATAGCTACTTAGTTTAGTGATAAAGATTAGAAATAAGAAACTTGATGTTAGAAAGATAATTAGTAATTAATTCAATTATAATTATTTAAAACAAAATAATAGAATAAAATGAGAAGTTAGGTGTTAAGGGGTGTGTAATTATAAATAGCATTTAGGATTTAAGAGAAAAAAAAATTCAATTGAAATGATTTATGTTAGGGAAGGGTAGTATGGTCATTTTGGCTTGAATTATTAGGGTATTGTCAAAACAAGAGATGCCCTACCTATCTCTTTCTTTTCCAACCGCCATGTCTTTTCAATCCAGCCAAAATTCTTTCCTCATCCTCTTATCTTCATGGTTGGATTCAAGCTCCTTCCTCCACTCAAGTTTAATTCTTTCTCTTATTTTGTTTTGATCTTATCTTCTTCCTTAGTCGACCGCTCCTTCTTCATTTGTCCTATTTCGTTGTGTTTCTGCCTTCATAAACCATACGAAAGCTATATGGTTGGATTTCTTTTAAGCCATAACTTTTATGTCTTAAAGAAGCAGACGAGTTATTGTTGAAACCGGATAAGGAGTTCCACTTTGTTCTACCTCTTTTAGCGATTTCCTTTGAGTTTTAATTACAAAGTTGCTATTTTCTTTAAGTTTGGCCAAAAATCATCCTTCTTTCCATCTTTCGAAGAAAAACTGAAGCATGTTCACTTAAGTAAGTTGGTTTTTGCTTTTGTTAATCCTTAAAATAAACATAAACCGAAGCTTTGGTACTCTATAATCTTCATTTGTTTTAGTGGATTTAGCCTGTTAAACCGAATATGTATATGCTTGTTAAGGAGGTTCCACATCATGGTGAGTGTTGGTGCGCATGTTTGGAGTTAGTTCACAAGGAGGAAGATATCATTTGTTAGTTGATTGCCTTTGAGTTTTTGCTTAAGGTGAGATTTGTTAGTTTTAGATTCATTTATGTTTACGTATCTGATGAGTAGAATGCTTCTTGGCCGAATGATTTTGTGGTTTTGGTTTGTTCTTATGAAGGTTTGGATGGTTAGATGGTTTTAAGTTGTATAAACTATGGAATGACATGTTGGTCTTTGCGTTGGGTGCTTGGTTGGTGTCTTTTTCCTTGTTAGTCGAATTATAGTAAGCTTAATTTCATGAAGTTGTTTTATTGAACATGGTTTGGTTTTGGCAAACGATTTTGATAACAAAAAGTATGGTAAAAATGACATGTTTAATGCGTAAAGAGTGATATGGTTTTATTAGTCAAATCGTATGTTTAAGTTAAAGGAAGGTAAAGAGCTAAACATAATATGGTCTTATTAAGGGTGAATTAATTATTAAGAGGTTAAAATTAAAATTAATTAATTAATTAAAGTCAATTGGAAGTTAGTTAAGAAAAGATGTAAACAGAAGCAAAATGAGATGTTTTGAGTTTGAATTTTTATACGGTATTGTTTTTAAAACAAATAAATTTAAAGTTTATATTTTAAACAAACTATATAATAAATAGATTATATATTAAAATTATTGTTTCTGGTTCTGTTTAAACAAAGGATATATATAGACGATTTGAATAATGATTTCCTTAATATAATAAAATCAATACTAAAACTAACATGACTTAAGATTTAAAAAGAACAAAACAAAAACGATTTTGGTGATAATAAAAAGGTAAAGTATAACTTGAGGTGTTTCTATAAATTACAAAGTTTGGTGATAATAATTTTTAGAGTATTTATCAAAATAAATATCTACTAAAATGAAGAAGTTATATTAGTGATTCCGGGATTAATAAAATAAAATGATTTATGAATTAAAGAAGTTATGTTTTAAATGATTTATACCTGTTATTGATTTATGTTAGAAATATAAGCTATAATAATAATAAAATAATAACCTAAAATTCTAATAAAAGATTAATATTGGTTGTGGAATAGGTAAATCAATGGAAAATATTCACGAATCATCAAGGGATATTAACAAAGGAAAAGACGTACCAGGTTTATGCTAGATTATGTAAAGTCCTTGATCATTAAATGATCGAAGGGGCAAAAGTTAGTAATGCAATAGCAGTATCATCATTTAATTTAATTATGCATTTTATATTTATCATGAACATAAGCATTTACCATAAACATGACATGGTGACATAAGGAGAAAATATGTATAATGTGATATGAGAAAAAAAAAGAGGGTTAAATGGTTTTGCTGGGCATCTGATATGAATTCCTACAGGAATAAAAGAATATTTTATCATGAGATAAATGAAATGAGATTTAATTTATATGAGCTCATATGTTCCAAAATAAAATATCGAATAATGAAAGACCCAGTAAATGCACATTAATGAAAAGGATAATCGAGGAATACGAAGGAGAATGCATAGCATAAATGCAATTTCATATACGCATTATTCATAATTTATGTCTTATGATATACTATGATTGAATTTCATTATATGATGAAATAATGCAACTGTGACTGAATAATAATTTTGTTTGAAAAATGATCATCGTCGTGTTAAATACTGTATATTTCTATGACATGTTATGAAGATAAAATAAGTTTGTTATTCGGCATGTGAGACATAATAATTTCTTGGCATCATCATTTTATGAAATGCAAATGCTTTAAATTTTAACTAGCACCACTGAGTTTATTCTTAGCGTTTGTCAATTGATAAATGTAGGATCAAGCAAGGTTATCAAAACGGAACCTCAGTAAAGCGGCTGGACATATTAATATTTCATTGGTAAATATTTTAAGTATTTTTAAGAACTTCTATCGTTATAACTTATTGTGCAACTATTTAAATGAAGAACTCTGGTAGTCAAATAAGTCAGCTTGGCAAAATTAAATAAATGTAAAATGATGAATGTGTGTATGTTACAAATATGGTGTGTAATGTAAAATAATAAACAGTTTGAATGATTGCAAAATGCATCTTAGTATGTGATATTATATATCATAAAAAAAAAAATTTGTACGGTATGTATGAGATCCTTTGTAGAATAATTATTAATTTTCTCTATTAGAAAATTAATAGTAATTCTACGGGAGCATGTTACACAGCTGGAAGACGTGACACTCATAATCTAATTCAATGACTAAGAGCCTAGGTTAAACTCATAATCTCATAATCTAATTCTCGGGCAAGATAATTAAATCTGGTCAAAAAGCATTGCTCATGTTGAGGCTTATAACCTAATGTAATGACTAAAAATTTGGTGCTTAGGCTAAGTGATCAAAGTTGATTGAGAAGCAATGCTCATGTTAAAGCTTGTAATCTAATTTTATAATTGAAGGCCTGTTGCTTGGGTGAGGCAATCAAAGCTAATCGACGATCAATTGTGTTACATCCACGTTTGACCCCCTAGAAGTTTGTAGGAATTTGTGTATGCGTGTTGGATGTATACGTGTATGTATACATGTATTGCTTGTGTATGTGCTGTGTATTCTGTGCCTGTGTGTACGTCATGAGGACGTATTAGATGTGTATTTGATGTGTGCATGATGGCATGCATGTTTGCTTGGAGTTTGGGGTTTTGCAGGTTGCTGCGGTGTGCGTTTGAGTTGGAGAAGGGGAGTTTGGGTAGGCGTACGGGCATACGGGAGGCTGTACGGCCGTACGAGACAGGGTAGTTGCGGAGGCTTGGGTTCCTGCTTGGCGTACGGGCGTACCAAGGAATGGTACGAGCGTACGGCAACTCGCAGGAATCAGGTTTGCTCGCAAGTGAACAGTGTTTGGGACAGCCGAACTCTCAGGAGTTGGGGCGTACGGGCGTACCTTGAGGTGGTACGGCCGTACCGTTGCTCGCAGGAGTGGGGTTTGTCAGGCTTTTTAAGTTGGTACGGGCGTACTGAGACTGGTACGGGCGTACGTGACTTTTGGGGCTGTTTTAATAGCAGAAACCAAGCCTTTTTCCTTTGTTTCATTTCCTTTAAACCCTAAAAACGTCCCTAAACCCTAAACACTCACCGGAGAGGGGTTGCTAGAGAT
>CANYBF010709145.1:0-17379 GCA_948192965.1 Dalechampia spathulata
GAGCATCGTGAGGGAGGGTAAATCATGGTATCCAGCGGCCTCCTAGACGGGGACCCAGGTCTTGGTGCTCACAAGGAGTCCACCCAGAGGGCGTTACTCCCACACTGCAGCTGCCAAGACTCGAACCGTGGCTTCTTGGTACTTTAAATATATCTTATTATTTCATTGTGACGTACTTCTAGAAACTGATATAATTATATTGTAATTATCAACATTGTTGAAGATCTAGTTGGTATAACACCAATCAATAAAGTACTCTTCATATTTATATGTATCTTCTGTATAGAAAACTTATTTTCACATTTTATTATTCCATGGTTTGGTTTTTTATTAGGGTCTTTTTGGGTAATTTTGATGAAGATAAATTATAGTAGAAAGGTGTCAAAACTGTGAGAAAAAAAAAAGGCTTGGAAGGAACCATGGCATTTCCTGAAACGAAAAAGGATTTCATGTCAGTTCCAAATGTAACGGAAATTAGGTTAAAATGAGGAGAAATTCGACCACAAACATCGGCACCGGAAGGACACCAGTATGTCATATACAGAGAAAAGGTTGAAATGGATGGCAAATAAAGAAAAAGTTACCTCAACAATAACTTTGTAAAAGCTTCCCCAATGGAAAGCTGCAAGTCGGTACGAAAAGCTTTAGTGTCCCAATCGGCTATGTCAGGAGATGCGCCAGCATTTGGTAAAATAAAGCATTGTCATTTCATTATGACATTCACAGAAGCCAAAGCAAAGCTTTTGAGTGGACTTACCTTTCTGCTGTACCATAAAAAAACAAAAAGCTTTTTATGTGACTTGCTTACATCTAAATGAGAACCTTCAGTCATTAGCAACCATGGCTTCCATTGGCGAGCTGTTCTCTATTTTCCTCAGTCGTAGTCTGTTCTGAGAAGGAATTTCCAGTGATAGATCAGCATCCAGGATAACTGCATCATCGTCCTTGAATTCTCCTCTCAATACTCCCATTGCAATTTCATTCTCCACCAACTGCTGTATCACCCGCTTAACGGGCCTTGCTCCGTAATTCGGGTCGAAGCCCAATGTTGCCAGCAGATTGACGGCTTCCTTGGTGTAATGAAGATCGATTTTCTTCTGCTTCAGCCTCTCCTTTACTCGGTTCATCTGGCAGTTGACATTGATATGCTATATTAATATCAAATTGGGATATTAAAGATATATCTCCTTAGAGGCATTTGACAATAGGTCTATAACCACTACATGCAAAATTAAGATTCGCAAAAAAATTCAAACCTATTCTATCCTTCAAATATATCTGGGCAATGAACCGCTTGGTGAAACAAATATAGAAATGTGCTAACCCCCTTCAGCTATCAACGGACATGAATGCAACGAACCAAAGAGAAGGACACACGCGACCATCAACTAAAGGAAAACGTAAGTATGAGTCCAATTAATTGAAGTTCACAGGAATCTATGACCGCAGCCAAACCCGAGGAAATCACAACAGAACCTTGATGATAATCTGATTCTGCTTGAATTCGATGCAACAAATCAAGAATGCTATGCAAAGAAAGGTTCACTCTGGGTTATTACAACTTCTAGCCCTCATCACCTAAGAGCACAGCCTAAAAGGCACCACGCCCATGAACCAAGAGCAACAGAGAAGTTGGAAGAACAGTTACGTCAATCAAACTTCAAAGTTAATGCACCACTCTATTAGCAGAGACTCACAAGGATATTGCCATCACGATTTCATCAATGTGATGATATGTTATGTGGATGCATTCATGTAACCTCACTATGGACCCTTAGCAAGTAAATATAAAACTCAATGCGACAACATATGAAAGATCCAAGAATCATTATTACCTGTATCTCAACAATTCTACTAATTTCCTTGTAGTCCAAAGGCTGAAAAACAATGTATTCATCTATGCGATTCATGAATTCTGGCCTGAAAGTTTGTCTAGCGAGCTCAACAACTTGCCGTTTCATGGTGTCATAAATAACTTCCTTGCTGTCTATTGTATTACGAAGAGTTTCAAGTATAAGATGGGAACCGATATTTGAAGTCATAATCACAACACAATTCGTGAAACTGACAGTCCTCCCTTGAGAATCAGTTATTCTTCCATCATCTAACAACTGTAAGAGAATATTGAAGACATCGTGATGAGCTTTCTCAATTTCATCAAACAGGACTACAGAATATGGTCTCCGACGAACAACTTCAGTAAGCTGTCCTCCTTCTTCATATCCAACATATCCAGGTGGGGCTCCTACCAGGCGTGAAACAGCATGCTTTTCCATATACTCACTCATATCTATCCTTACCATTGCATTTTCTGTGTTAAAGAGGTAACCAGCTAAAGCCTTTGCAAGCTCAGTTTTGCCAACACCTGTAGGGCCCATGAACATGAAGCTAGCTATTGGACGATTTGGGTCTGATAGTCCTGCCCTGGAACGCCTGATTGCATCAGCAACTGATTTGACTGCCATATCTTGACCAACTACTCTTTTGTGTAGCACATCTTCTAGAAAGACTAGCTTCTCTCGTTCTGACTGCTGAAGGTTTGACACAGGAATACCAGTCCATTTGCTAACAATTTCAGCAATGTCAAGATCAGTGACCTCTTCTCGAAGCATAGACTTTCCAGACTTTCTAAAGTCAGCAAGGTTTGTCTCAGCCTCTTCCAACTGACGCTGAAGAGAAATTAGAGTTCCATATTTGAGCTCAGCAGCACGGTTCAAGTCATAATCACGCTCTGCAGCTTCTGCCTCTAAATTGACTCTATCAATCTACAAGCAATGAACAAAGGTTCATCAAAAAATTTCTTAGACAGTTGACATCCATAAACATCTAGCAATGCAGAATTACCTCTTCTTTTATTGATCGTATTTGAGTCATGAGAGCTTTCTCACGATCCCACTGTTCATTTAGTTCTTTTTGTTTTTGTTTAAGCTCATTCAAATCACTTTCAAGCTTGCTTAACCTCTCTTTGGATGCTTTATCAGTGTCGTTTTTAAGAGATAATTTCTCCATCTCCAGCTTTAAAATAGTTCTATCTATCTCATCCAATTCTGTAGGCTTAGATGTAATCTCCATTTTTAGCTTTGCAGCAGCTTCATCAACTAGATCAATGGCTGAAAAGGAATAACTAGTTAGAAATTTCAAAGCAGGACTCAAAGAGGGAGAGATTGTTCAATAGTTTTTATGCCTGAAGAATCTAGTCCAACTCTCAACCAGATAAAAGTTATGAAATATTTAAAATTTATAAAAACACGCTTCTTACTCCCATGTTAAACCTCTTTTTGGTAATGAACTTGTTCTTCTATGTGTCAGACAAACAACGTACTACATGGACAACAAGATGATCCCAAAAGGTAGACTGTTGCATATGAAATAACAGGCACATGGTAAAAAAAATGCATCCAAGATCAGTTCAAAAGCCTATACATAGTTACATGTTACGGTTTCTTGTTATCATGAACTGCAAATTTTGGCCTGCATGAAATGGTATGAATCCCAGGATGGGACAAATTACCAAATTCATTCGTCCCTGGAAAAGCCACTTCAAACGCTGAAGGACAGAACACTACTTCAAAACGCTAAAGGCAGGGATTTCTCTATATTTGGTTTCTTTCATTATTGAATCTCTATTATTTTACACATAAACTAGAGCCTGATAGCAAAAATCTCATCTTACCTAGAATAGATTGATGTTGAGAAGTATTTTTTTCCCATTACCTTTGTCAGGCAAAAATCGTTCTGTGATGTATCTGTCTGCAAGAATTGCTGCAGATACAAGGGCGTTATCCGATATTTTAACACCATGATGTAGCTCATAGCGCTCGCGCAAACCACGAAGAATGGATATTGTATCTTCAACTGATGGTTGATCGCAAAAAACTTGTTGAAATCTTCGTTCAAGTGCTGGATCCTTCTCAATGTATTTTCTGTACTCATTCAAGGTAGTTGCCCCAATACATCGAAGCTCACCTCGCCCAAGCATTGGTTTCAATAAGTTTCCAGCATCCATTGCTCCACTTGTGGCCCCGGCACCAACAACTGTATGAATCTCATCAATAAATAATATGATCTGCCCATTTGAAGCAGTTACTTCCTTCAGTACAGCTTTCAGCCTTTCCTCAAAATCTCCCCGAAACTTAGCTCCAGCGACCAATGAACCCATATCCAAAGAGATTAGCTGCAGTTCCAGAAAACATTGTAAATATTAATCAAAAAAACTTAAATAAACAAAAAAAAAGTTCAAATACAAACATGTCAAATCACATCACCAAGAACATTAGAAAATTCAAATCAATTCAAAAAAAAAATGACATGTTTTTAACCCAACTCATATGATAAATTATGTCAAAAACATGCCAAACTGTTCTCTTTACCAAAAGATAAAAGCATCTTTGAGGGGAAAAGGTAAAAAAAGGGGGGAACATATAACCTTCCGATTCAACAATGGTTCTGGCACATCACCACGCACAATCCTTTGGGCCAGTCTACAAGGATAAAAGAAACATGTTTCATCAAAAAGAACAACCAAAAAGGAAAGGGATAACTAAATATGATACCACGATATACCACTTATCCTAGTACTAGACCTATTTGAAAACATCCAAAATTCACAAACATTTTGTAAGCCAATTGTAAAAATAACAATTGCTATCATCAAGTACAGATTAACAACCTTCTAAATGTCATTTGAACCAACTTCAAATTCACATGGACTTATGCGGACCTAGTTATTGGAAAAAACGTGCAAGTTTCCTACACAATACGTTGAGTATTTTCAGTTTTGGGATAGCAATGCAGCAAACAAGAATATAAGCTTTAAGCCAGGTTAGAGAAAATTGAATTTTCTATGCATGGGCGAAACTCCCCATCTTAAAAAGCCAAAAGACCTTTTTCATGTTTTTTTGCTTTTCCTTTCTTTAATCTCTTCCATGTGACAAGGACAGGCAATGTAATTCACACTTATATAATGGTAAGCGTATTCATAATCATAACTATGATTTATGTTTTTTCTATATAAGGAAAGGAGGACATAAAATATTAGATTAATGCAGAAATACGTTTTTCCATCTAGAACTTTATGTTTCTCCTTCATATGGACTCTACAAGGATCCATATGAATGATAAATAGTTTCTTTCACTAATGAAAGAATACGAGATGGTCTACATTCAAAAGAAATAAACAACTTGCAAATAGTGAAAGAAGGTATGCTCTCAAAACATTCATTTGCACTACTCTACAGTCAAGATGCAAATTAAACTTCTCAGCAGCAAACTTACCCCTCAGCAATTGCAGTTTTCCCAACACCAGGCTCACCAATAATAACAGGATTATTTTTAGTTCTTCTAGATAATATCTGAATACACCGTCGAATTTCATCATCTCGACCTATAACAGGATCAAGCTTTCCACGCCTAGCAAGCTCAGTCAAGTCATTTCCATACTTGTCCAATGCCTCATATTTGCCTTCAGGATCTACATACATTGACAAAACATCATAACCAAAATAGCCAAGACACTAAATAAATTCATCAACTCACTTTAATGAGTTCAGAAGATATTAGCACTTCGGTTCATCATGAAAATGACACCTAGCTCCCATAAGGGAAGCTGCTGATTGGCCTAATGTTCAGAAAAACTGAAAATGGCGAAGGGGAATTATTTTTTTGTAAATGGCAATAATGGTCTTCATACAAGTGACAGATGAAGTTTTGTCTTAGAGCCACAAGAAATAATTAACAGGTAAATAGCAACAAGAACCTGAATAGACAAAATGTAAATCTTTACATGACCATGCCTTTCTGCAGTGGACCCAACATATCACTTGCGACACTAAGCTTTGTTTGGGAAATTTTTCTTAGGAGGAAGGAAAATAAGGAAGGAGTTTGGAAGAGAAAGGAAAATAAGGGAGGAAAGAAAAATATAAATAAAACACAAGTGAAACTTATTTTCCTCCCAAATTAGAAGGATTGAAATGGGTGGAAACTAAACCTTATTTTCCTTCCTCCCTTTATTTTCCCTCCATTCGCAAACAAGGGAATTTACTTTTCCCCTCATATTTTAACTCCATATTTTCTTTCCTCCCTTATTTTACATATTCCCGAACAAAGCCTAATAGAACTGCATATCTTTACAGTTCCTAGTTTAAATTAAATGCAATGACACCTTTTTGTCATAGAAATTATAACCACGAAAGCAAACATAGATCAAGCAGAAAATGAAGAAGAATGCGCATACTCTGATCGATTACTCTCTGGCTTCCACGAACAGCTTGAGTGGCATCCTTCAAATCCTTCTCACTGAGCTGGAGGCTCTTCAGCAACTGCTGGCCAAACCTTTTGTCCGAAGGGAACGCTAAAACAAAATGCTCTACAGACACAAAATCATCTCCCAATTCCTTTTTATGTTTTCGAGCATTTTCCAACAAGACACCAAAATGCGAACCCACGATAGGGTTACTGGTGTCCAACACCTGTATGTAGCAGCAGAATGAAGTCAAATACAATGTTGTGCATGTTAAGCAATGGAAGCAAGCATGTTAGGCAGTAGGCACCTTAGGTTGTTGGGAAATAAAATCATTTATAGCCTGCAAAACTGTTGTGTTGTCAACTCCAGCTTTTGTGAATATTCTCCTAGCCAATCCATCCTTTTGCTCCAAAAGGGCTTTCATCAAATGCTCAGTTTCCACCAATTGTTGTTTGCTGGCTCGTGCTGCCTCAACAGCACCAACAATTCCTTCCCATGCCATCTCAGTAAATTCCGATGGATTAGGCTGATAAGACAAAAACAAAATCAGAAATACAAGTGCTTCTTTCATACAACATGGATCACCAACCACTCGAATAACTAGCCAACTATTGGTATAATTGTGCGTAATTGAACTAATTTCCAAACAAAAATAACTAGTACAAATTTCAAATGAAAAAAATTACCTATCATCTGAATATCCAAGCTAATTACTAACAAAGCAGAGAGCAAATTCAACTATACAAGAAATTAAAATAATCAAGCAAGCAGTTGAGATTACATTTCCAAAAAAAAAAAGGTAGAGCTTTTAAAAGAGCTACCTGCGAAGACGAGGCAGCTGCAGTGGAGAAACGTGGAGAGGAAGAGTGAAAAGCGCGACTGAAGATGGCGCCCGATGAGAAGTTAGCGGAAACGACATTGTCGTTTGGGTGAAAAAGTCGAGCATCGGCAGTAGAACAGCGAAACAAGGAATGAGAAGAAGAAGAAAGAGCTCGAGCTCGCAAGAGAGAAGGTCTAGTCGAAGATGATTTAATAGCTGCAACAGCAAATTTATTAAGCCTCCTCGATGCCATTTCTCTTTACACTGTGATTAACGATCACTAAGATGCTGCCTTTTCTTTTTTGATGGACTTATCTGTTCCTTTATTTTCGAGAGATAAGAGGGAGCGTTCTTCCTGTTCGGGTTCTCGAAGCTTGGAGAAGGGGCAAGTGGAAAGAAAGCTGCAGAATGCCCTCGTTTCATGCTCAACGACGTCGTTTTCGCTCCGTCCAGTCATGCGGTTTAGCACATTAGCTGCCTCCTTCCCTGTGGATGAAGTAATTGCACAATATTCGGATTCGAAATTCCACTTTTCTTGCAATTACAAATAAAATTATAATTTATTAGAAATCAAACCTGATAAAAATAATTATAAAAAAAATTAAAATATAATATATCAAAAGTATTCATGATTTCATATTAACAATTAAATTTTAAAAAAATTTATATATTTATATAATTATAAATTAATAAATTATATATATGATTTTTAAATTTTCATAAAAATATCAATTGTTATTGTAAAAATAATAATCTTTTTATGGTACACCTATAATAAACACCAAATAAATATGAAAAAACCTTCAAGTAAATATATTTAAATTTTTAAAATATTAGTTTTATAAATATTGTTATTTTTGTAATTTAAAAAAAATGCAATATGTTTATAAATTTTGTTTCACTTTTGATAATTGTGAAAAAATTAAATATTTTAATTAATTAAACTTAATTGATTAATCACATGTACATATATGGGTTGAGCTTAACTTTTGGATTCGAATGCAAATATAATATATAAAAATGAAAATATAATTAGCATACGTGCATGAAATTGTAATACATGCACGAAGAATTGTTGCGTTTTTGAAGTAAATGCAATAAAAGGAATGAAAATTACAATAATAATCATACAGAATTATTTTAAAAATATTTAAGTAAGCATCAAATAAAAATAATGATGATATCTATATGTAAGATAATATTATACTATGAATTATTATATATATTGTAAATAGGATAAATATCATTATAATGGATTGAATTATATGATGAAAATTTTGTTATTATTTATAAGATAATATAGTAAAAAAGTTTATACTTGACTCGTTTAATTTTATAAGCTAATTTATTAATTTATATAGAAAAATTTTAATTTTAAATATGTAATATATAAATATATAAAAATAAATTTAATTTAATTATTAATATAAAATCATAAATATATTAATTTTATTAATAAATTTTTTTTATTTTTTAAATAAAAAAATAATTAATTAATTTCTAATTTATATTTATTGTATTCAATCCATTAAAAAAATTTAAAAGCATTCTATTATAAATGAATTAAACATAAGTCAATTTTTTTCTAACTCCTATCTTTGACTCTAAAATGATGAATAATAAATTCGTTTCCGGAATGAAGATGGAACACAACAAAGAAAAGTCTTTTCCATAATATCACAAAATCAATAAAAATAAATGAGCTATTTGGAGAAAATGATTTCTTCAAATTTATCATTTAAAAAATTATAAAAATAACACTTTAAAAATTTCACATATATTTACTTTTTTTTAATTTATATTATAAAATGGTTCACTTCAAATTTACTTAAAATTTATATATATATATGTATATCAATTATTAAAAAGTTTATCTTTTTTATAAAATTTTTAAAAATATAACATTGTTATGAAATATAAATAATTATTCCTATAAAATATTTATGATAACTCCTGATATTATGGAAGTATTATAAGACATTTTAATTGTTGAATCCATTAAATATAATATTTTCAATAAAAATAACCAAATAATCGTTTATTTAATAAAAATAAAATTTTATCCCATTGAATATTTGAATTTTTAACTTACATAAAATTTTTAATAAAAGCATCAATATTTGGATCAACCTTTTTACCTTTGCTGTCTCCTCTCATCTACTTTATACAATTTTCCATAATTCAATTTTAATAATTTTAATATATAGTATGATGAATAATATTCATATGAATCCTTAAATAACCATGACACAAATTTAATATTATTAGTTTATGATATTAATCTATACTTTATAATTAAATGAATAATATTGCATAGTATAATTAAAAATTAGTAAATATTTCATTGTATATATAGGTGTACATGTATTATTTTATATTTGAATATAGAAAATAAATAAATAAATAAATAGATTATATTATCATATAAATCTTTCATCACTTGAATCAAATTTTAATTAACTGATTTAAATTCATTTTATTTATTATACCTTTAAATTCAAATTAAATTTAATCAATTTAATATACGTAAATTATAGAATAAATTATTTTTTATTTTAAGCTAAAAAATAAATATGTATACAAATCTATAAATTTGTCATTTATGCAACTATAAATAAATACATAAATTATATATATATAATTAAATTAAATTAAAATTATTTAAATTAATAAATAAAATATTATGTGTGATGGATTTTGATGATGAGCGGGGGGGTGTGATTAACAAAAAGCAAAAGTATAATAATGATAATCATAATAAAGAGCGAAGAGGTGAAAAGCAAAGCAGAAAAAGGAGCAGAAGTAAACGTCGTCGTTTAGGGCATTACCTGGAAACACCGTGTAAACGCCCTCGTTTTTTGACTAGTTCTTGTTTTGGCGACGACATCACCTTTAATTGCACTGTCTTTTCAGTTGCTTATGAAGACACCAACCAGAGCCCAATTTCTCTCTCTACATCGCTTTTCTCTCTCTTCATTTCCTCTCCCTTCTCTCTAGACCCGTCCTTCGTTGACCCTCCGAATCTCACCACCTTCAAGATCTATTCTTTGCTACCCTTGTTTTCTCAATTCCAAGGTCAGATCTCGTCGATCTATGGATTTCTAGGGTTTTTATATCTTGTTTCGTTGTCTTACTTCCTTTAACCCTTGTTCTGTTTCTTTTTGCGCAGATCCGTTTTATACACAAATTAGAAAGAAGTAATCTTTCTGCGAAATCAATCCTACCCAGTTCAGGGCTTGAGTGATTATGCTTGTTTTGCTTCAGATCTGGGGTTTATAGTATTAGCTACACTGGTACGTTTCTTTCAAATAATTGAAAATGTCAATTATTCCTAAGGGTGATGCGATTCATATCCGAGAGGTTTGGAATGATAATCTTGAAGAGGAATTCGCTTTGATTCGTGAAATTGTTGATCAATTCAATTATGTAGCTATGGATACTGAGTTCCCTGGAGTGGTTTTACGTCCTGTAGGGAATTTTAAGAACATCAATGACTATAACTATCAAACATTGAAAGATAATGTTGATATGTTGAAATTGATTCAATTGGGCCTTACTTTTTCTGATGAGAATGGGAATTTGCCCACTTGTGGAACGGACAAGTTTTGCGTTTGGCAGTTCAATTTTCGAGAGTTTAACATCAGTGAAGATATTTTTGCTAGTGATTCTATTGAATTGTTGCGCCAATGCGGAATTGATTTTAAGAAGAATAACGAAAAGGGCATTGATGTTAATCGGTTTGGTGAGCTTCTGATGTCTTCCGGGGTTGTTTTGAATGATGGAGTGCATTGGGTTACATTTCATAGTGGTTATGATTTTGGGTACTTGCTTAAGCTTTTGACTTGCAGGAGTTTACCTGATACTCAAGCTGGATTCTTTGACTTGATAAACATGTACTTCCCAGTGGTTTATGATATCAAGCATTTGATGAAATTCTGCAATAGTCTTCATGGTGGGTTGAACAAGCTTGCCGAGTTATTGGAGGTGGAAAGAGTTGGTGTTTGCCATCAAGCTGGCTCTGATAGTTTGCTCACATCTTGCACATTTAGGAAGTTGAGAGATAGCTTTTTCAATGGCTCCACAGAAAAGTATGCTGGTGTTTTATATGGTCTTGGCGTCGAGAATGGACAAAATACTAATTGAAATGAAGTAAATTTGGAAAAAGAAAGTATTGATGAATATTTGTAGACTAATTAAGTGTGAGCTTTTCATTTCTCTTGTATACCTTGGCAACAAAGGTTGTTTCTTTTAGTGGTGACTTTCATTTGCTTCTTTGTGACTGAAACCTTGACCGGTTTTGTAGTTTGAATCCGTTGTACATTACTGCAGTTAGTGTTTCAATAATAATTTTAGTTATTCAGTTGCTCTTTTACGTGTTCAATTCAATTCCTCATCAAACTTGTCATATTTCCTTCTTACGTTCAGTATTTCATTAGTAGAAACTCTCAGCTCGGTTGTTTTATGTTTTAGCACTCTTAAAGAAGCTATCTATACCGCCTTGTTTTATTTCATGTTGTCTCTGTTTATTCTTGTCAATGAAATTATGCAGTCTGCAGAACGTTATAGCAAGATGATTGTAAAATTATGCAGTTTGCTTGTACGGATCCAAACTTTTTTGTTGAAACCGGAACACTGTTTCTTCTTGAACCAGCACGAGAGAGGTACAATAATGCTACATCTGGTCATGCAATGTCGGTCAATTTATTTCCTGTCATTTTTCAAGCTGAATGGTGTTGAAAGAAGATGTGGCATGTCCTTCCATAAGAGGTATGTTCAATAAAATCTCGTTAGCTTGTATAGTTCTTTGTAGAGGCAAATTATAATTGTCATTGTTGGACTACCTCTCAGTTTTTACAGATTTAAATGAATGAAGTTCTCTTAGTTTATTGTAATTTTAAACGATATCTTATCTTACATCCCTAGTGACCTTTAACTCTCCTACCTGGGTTGATCCTAGGATGATCTGAAGTCACTGCAACGCAGACATTGTTGAATGATCATCTTTTATGCAACTGTTATTGAGTGATTGTTCAATATTGCATTCGTAGCTTTCTGACTGAAAGGTGGCGGTTGACATTTATGGGACGTTAATTTCTTTTTCATTTGATCCTAAATCTTTACCTTTTTCTTATTATTCAGTTATGCTAAACAGCCATGAAGTAGTTGTGTGATGGCAGGATTCACAAAAGCATGTGTGGGCGATTCTTGTATGTAAAATCCAGTGGGCTGTGGGTGTTGCTTACTTTTGTTCATTCATTGCTTGGCAAAGTTCGAGTGAAGACGGTGATGCTGCTCCACCAGTGGTTAAAGCTTCCAATTGATGATGCTGACGGCAGGTCAATACTTTGCCAAGTCTTGTTTCTGTAAACCATTCCATAATCGAAAGGCGTCTTCTTAGCCTGCAGCGGAACGTGGAGTGGAGTGATGAAAGAGGAGAAATTCGATTAACAGGCGCCCACAGATTTCAACGTTTAACTCGAGGCAAAGTCATTTGTATGCAGGCAACCACAACCACATGGAATTTCATTTGTTAATTTGAATTCATCACGCAATGAATGGGGACTGTCTCTCTGGTGATGCGGTTGCATCGCATCTGCATGCTGTGTAGAAAAGTCATAATATAAACACAAGGAAAGCAATGTGCACGTTTCAAATATTCTGGCCCATTTCTATAGAATATTTCGGTTCCATGCATGTTTCATGGAACAGACTGCGACCTTGAGGTTCGGCGGTTCTCTTTATATGTGTTGGCTGAGTCATTCATATAATGTGAGAAATAAAAATATCATCCATAGGAATCATAGTAAAGTAATGAATCATATCATATTATTTATCACTATTTTCATAATAAATAAGTAAATTTACCATTAATATCATCTTAAATTTTGAAATATATTATTTAATTTGAGAACTAAAAAATAAAAAATAAAATAATAGTAGTTTGTTTTTCATTTTTCTTTTAATGTTTTGGTCGGCAATGGAGAGTCTCTTTATTAGAATCGGTTTGAACCTATATAAACATGTAACATGTAATGCGGGTGATGGTTTGACCGTTTTTGTTCTTCCTGTGCTAGTAGTAATAAGTAATACAAGTCCTCATCTTAAACTATAATTAATTTTTGATTTTTGATTATATTTTTATTCATATTGTAAATTTTATCGAATAAATATTACCCTTTTCGTTCGGTTACCAAAATATCTTCATAGATCCTCAAAATAGGATTACGGTTAGCCTTTACAGTAGAGGTGAAGACAACATAGTAAGACGAGATAGAGGAGAGTGTGAGGCAATAGAATGCAACTTTGTCTGGTTCCAAATCAACTACTTCACATGATAGCTTGAAAAAATAAGTGTACTTTTACAGTTGTTCGTGAAGCTGATAATAACCCAGAATGCAGCAGAACAACAACATATCAAATGGAGAAAGTACACCTAGCACAGCATGTACGGACAAGCAAGATCATCATGATGTACAACTTCTGGGTTCATACTCCGGAGGAACTCCAATTTGTGGAAGTTCCTTTTAAGTTATTCTAACAGACTCTACTAATTGCTCAATTAACAAGAAGAATATTCTGTCTGTCCTGCTAAAAATAGTAACAACTTCTAGCAACATACGGTGGTCTACGGTCTGTATAAGAAGAAGCGAGACTCGTTGAATAAATGAGGTATCGAGTACATGTGGCAGAGAAACATGCTGTGCTGGTTATTCTCTATTGGGGTCTTTGGCACCTGAAATCCCCTTCTATCTTACATGCAAGTCCTAAGAGAATAAGCACCACACCCAAATTCTCCTTCTGTTATTGTCACCTTGTCTTGTTCCTGCATCACCAAATTCTGGTTAACTGAGGTTATGGAAAATCTGAAAACCAGTGACGATTGCAGAACAGAAAGCAATGATCTTGAGATAGCAAATCATAACAGAAATTCAGGCAACCAAAACACAAAGCAGAAAGTGAGAGGACTTGACAAAAAAGATTTTTTAGCTACTTGATTCGACAACTTGGGACCGAATCCGGTCGGGATTGATAGTTAAACGGAATTACAATTTACAGAGATTATATATTATCATTTGGCAAAAGTTAACAACCCTTTGAACAAGTCTTAGCAGCAATTCAGCTCTCTCTTGCACACTCGAAGTTTGAATGCTGAATAGGCTGAAGTAGCAACAGCCGCATAATTGGGCAAGGTTCCTATAAATTAAAAGGGTTCTGATATACCTACATTATCCATGGTGTCAGAGCAGGCCACAAACAAATTACAACAACACATGTCTGCCAAACGCTTTAATGATGATACCTGGAGTCTACTTTCGGTAGGGCTGCAAAAGGTTCAAGCCAGACGGCGAGGTCATCAAAGAATAGAATCTAGGATATAGATCCCCTCCGTATTGACAATCCTCTTCTAAACAAATGGTACCCAATAGTATATTTACCTATAATAAATTATTAACTTGGCAAACTAACATTAGAACCAGAATTGCACCCAACAGGCTACTCGGAAAAAAGAAATAAACCACCTTCATCAGCTTGCATCGTGCAGGCTCTAACTGGTTATCATAGCACAGTTGCAAACAGCACATCCTTCGTGACACTTTCTCTACTTCTTTCATTTGCAACTAAGAGAGCTTTTTTTTTTTTGCATCATTCAGTGCTTAAAGCTAGGAAACACATGCCACAAGCAAATATAGCCCAGACTGGACACAGGAAATAAAGACACGCAAACTTTAATAAATGAGTATGAAGATGTACCTGTTTCACCATTACACTTGCCAAGTCTTCCAAGGAGCCAAATTTATTAGAAATATAACTGTTTTGTGGCTTTTGTGGGGCCATGAAGTACCCTTCATTTGACCTCATTATTGTCTCCATGGACAAACTTTCAGCTTCATTGTGCTTCATCAATGATGTATCAATAAGATTAGTTTGTCTTGTCGAATTGAAGCTTGTGGTTCGGTTGAAAATGGCATTGTTTTGGGCCAAACTCTGGTCAATTAGATTGCCACTAACATGATTAGGAATCGTAGGGTTCATTGAGCTACATGCAGCATTTGAGAGGCAACTAGCATCTTGCCTTTGGTCATCCCACCCTTGTGAAGCATTGTTAATCATTCCAGTATTATTTCTGATTGAAGATAATGGGGACTGTATGTCTGTCTTAGACTCCTGAAGGTAAATTGGCAGTGTAGAAATAGAAGAGACATCAGGCATATTATTACCACCAAGCAAAGCCGTCGTTGACATGCTGTCTCTGATGTTACTAGGATGTGGAGCGGCTTGTCTAAAGCAGTCATTTAAGGCAAAAGAATTTGATTGAATCCCATTTGACTGAACAGCACTCGACCAGTTGTCATTGCATCTACCTGGATCTGGAAAATGTGAAGCAAATCCAGAATCTAAGGACGGCACAGCAAGAGAAGACTGTTTTCCAATTTTTTGGCTATCTTGATGCCCCGGAGCAGTCGCATCTAACATTAAGGGTTTGTTGGGAACACTAAGAAGGGAACTGTTTGAACTTCCAACCATTATTTTGGTATCTAGGAAGCCATTGGAAACAGAAAAAGAAGTTGCATCATTAATGCCAGAAGGAAGTTCTCTGATGTGGGTGACACCCTTGTTAGATTGTATTTGATCAAGTTCTAATGATGTTGGCATCCCTTGAAGCACATTTATATCGTTTCCAGGGTGTACAACTTGCTGGAATTGGCTGTGACTATTGGTTAGGTGACCTGCGCTTTGCAACTGACCCAAGGGAATAACTCCAGGAGGAGAAGGTAGACCACGCATACCGAGCCCAGCAGGGGAATTCAGCCTACTAAGCATCCCACTTGGTGGAATAGATCTGAAAGCTGCATTCTGGAAGTGCCCATTTCCAGCTATATTGTGGAATCCAAGCCCAGAACCCATTTGTAAGTAGGGAGCATCCGAACTGCCTAAAGCTGCCACCATACTAGCTTGCTGATTTGCCACAGTGCTGATCCTCTTAAGATAAAGCCTATATTTCTGCAGCAGCAAAACAATGCAATCAGCTACCACTATCAGCAAAAAGAAATATTTATTATAACCGGGACAGAAGGTAAGTGAAATGCCTGGAGATGGCTTGCAACATTCTCCCTGGTAAGCTTTTCAACATTCATCAGATCCAGAATCTTTTTGGGAACAGCTTCTGCATGAAAAAACAATTGCAAATTGAATATTTAGAATGATACCAAATTGAAAGGTCTCACTCATGAATAAATTCAGTATGCAGATCAAATTTTAAAGAGTTCAAACATCAAACAGAAGATCGGTTTTGGTTGAATTGACTTTTTAAAACAAAATACATGCAAATGGAACAAGCATCCGTCATCTGAGTCGATTAAAATTAAATACTGATTGGATTTGTGAAAAGAAAATAAGAAGACAAGCACATGAGCTCCTACTGCAAGCCCACATGATTCAGTTGAGCATCATCTACTAACAAAGAAATGCTTCTATTTCTCAAACACTTCCTTTCTAATAAGGATCAAAGACATACTGTCGATGCCCAACTGATTAACCGCTGCAACAAACTTGCGATGCAGTTCCACTGACCAAACAACTCGAGGTTTCTTCATGGTTGTAGGGTCCTCATTTTCACGTCCATTCTCGTCACGATCGTCATCCTCGTCTTCATTCTGGTCCTTCCTTTTTTTATTCAGCTTCTGCTCAGCCGTAGCTTCACCATTTCCATGAGGAAGCCTGTCTTGGCTATCAAAGTTATTCCGGTCCTTGTTATCCAATTTTTTTCTCCTAATTACATGCTGCCAGATGTTCTTTAACTCCTCCATTCGTACAGGCTTCAGCAAGTAATCACATGCTCCATGGGTAATTCCTTTCATTACAAGCTTCGGATCACTATTCGCTGACAACACTGCAAAGAGTACAACGTTACAATTAAATAAAAACAATTTAACAATCTTTCATGATCATGGCAAATTATGTTCATCCAAATCAAAGAACTGAACAGGAGCCAATCCCAGTATCCAGCTATAGACATGGCATGGTTCTAACTCAAAGTAACAGGAAGAACACTGAATTTGATAACGGTAGAGCAGATTTACAAATGGCACAAAAATTGAAACTTTCAAATGTGACATGAAAAAGAGTGATACGTGTAGAATCTATAAGACATTCAATCACCAAAATCAAGGAAACACCATGTGATACGGTTCTACATGGGACTCAAGAGAACATAAGGAGCTTGAAAGAAGATCCATTAACTCTTCCAAGTGGTCCAGTCACAAGGTCACAAGCCAATAAATTTAAAGCAGCTATGAACATATTTATTCAAGAACAA
>CANYBF010709148.1:0-35301 GCA_948192965.1 Dalechampia spathulata
TTGTTGTTTCTCTACAAGGGAAAGATTGTTTGGCAGGGGATGACGGAAGAATTTGCCACATCGACCAATCCAATTGTTCAACAGGTGACAATCAAATGTAGTTATTAAAAACTTTGTAGCGAAATGTTTGGTTGGTAATGCCGATGATGATTATGTTTGAAAGAACATGCGAAGCCTCTTTTTCATAGTTTCTGTGGTGATAATGGTTCTAATAAATCCCTCAACATTCTGCTATTTCAGTTTGCATCAGGGAGCCTAGATGGGCCTATCAGATATTAGGATGTCAGGAATGGAGATAGAATGTCAAAGATGGGGGTTGGAGAAACATGTGCCTTTCAGGAACTGGACTTGTGCATACTAGTCGTGGCTGCATGAAACTCTTGGCGAGGCCACAAAAGAAATTAGACAGAGGTGGTTTCTTGGGTCTTGGTTCTACCATGTACGGATGTTGACGTGTTTCTCTCTGAAATGTACTGGCCAAATTAATAATTGATAAAATATTTGGGGCGGTAATTTGTCGTCCCATTCCCTTGTAGGTAAAGTTGTTGAACATATTTCATACTGTAACGTCTCTTACCATGTTGAGCCAATTTTACAGCATTAAAATTCAGAGGTGCCTGTACCATCCCTGTTTTAAATGAAGTTTCTTCACCAAATTACATTAGCATCACGTCATAATGGCTGGCAATGGAGGATCCATGACTCTACATATCAAAGTGCAAGTTGGCTCCCGGTAGTTGAATTGCAACATTGATTAGAACAAGCACCATATAACAGCTGAACATATCATCATCATCATCATCTCACACGAGTCGGATTCTCCACTCAATGAAAACTATGTCACTACAACAAAGACAAGAATGTACAGTCGCGTAATCTAAGATTAAACTTTTGTCTGGAGAATATATCTTCTTGCTCGACTTGAAAAGCATAGCACCATGATACCAAAATAGAAACTGATGAAAGCACTCAAGCAGAAAACCCAAACAGATATTGGACCCTCCATTTCTTCAGACGACTTTCCAGGGACTGCCGGAAAGCTTGCAGAATCACACCCTCCTCCACTCGACGACTCCACGCACAGATCTGGATTTCCAGCAAATGCACCTGGAAACCTCCGGTTTCCCTCTTTCTTCGGAACAAATCCAGAGAAACCGTTATATGACAAGTTCAAGAGCTTCAGGCCTTTGAGGCTGGAGATGTTTCCTGGGATATGACCTGACAGAGAATTATGCGACAAATCCAAAGCCTTTAAACTTGACATCTTCCCTAAAGCCGGTATTTCACCATCAAGAAAATTGTATGATAAGTTCAGGTACTCTAAACCTTGCAGTCCAAAGAGTCCTTCTGGAATCTCCCCACGCAACAGATTATCTGATAAATCAATTCCAACAACTGAAGACAAGTGATAACTGAAGCTTAATTCGTTGCTATCAATAACCAATGCAGAAACTTTGATCTCCGCATGTGCCATCATCACATATGGTTCGGTAGGCAACCTTCGAACAATGTCTCCATTGTTGAAATTCAAGCTAATGTTAAAGTTACCATCTGGTATGAATCCTGCGAACTTGTTACCTGAGAAATCCATCATTTGAATTGCGTTGAATGTGAACAGCCAACTGGGTAGGTTCCCGGTGAACTTGTTCCGAGCCAAAGAGAGGTATCTCAGATTTGACCATTTAGTTATTGCATCATTCAGATTTCCAGAGAGATTATTGGAGCTCAAATCTACTATCTCAAGTGACTTGCAACCTGCCAAAGTCAAAGGAATTTCACCAGAAATCTTGTTGTTGCTTATATCCAATATCTTCAAGCTATCCAAAGCGTCAAGCTCTGGTTGAATTTCACCAGAAAGATTATTGTTATTGAGCACTAGTGCAAGTAGCTGAAAGCACCCAACAATGTTCAAGGGAATAGAACCCGTCAATGAGTTGTGAGAAAGATCGATCACTTGGAGATAAGTCAAATTTCCAATCCTTGCTGGGATTTCCCCACTAAGAAGATTATGTGAAAGAAACAACGCTTGCAAACTTTTCAGTTCCGTGATCTTCAATGGAATACCACCAGAGAATCGATTATGTGATAGATCAAGAAGAACCAGACCTGATTTCTCTGTGGTCTCTGCAATCTTGGTTGGAAGTGGACCCGATAAGTCATTGAAACTCAAATCCAACTCGAGAAGTTCCTCCGAGAAAACAAGTCTTGGAGATATTGCATAATTCAAGTGATTAAACGACAAGTTCAAATATCTCAGTTTTTTCAGAGAAGAAATGCATGTCGGAATACCCCCCACGACAGAATTATTAGCCAAATTTAGAAGCGTAAGAGACTGAGCGGAAGCAGAAAAACAAGGCAGAGTGCCCGAAAACAAATTACATCCAAGATTGAGAACAGCTAGAGACTGATAGAAGTCATGCAAATTACTGGATAAGAAATTGTTTCCAAGATCCAGATATTTCAAAGAGTTTAAATGAAACAAGCTCTCTGGTATTTCGCCTCGAAATGAATTGAAGCTCATATCGAGTTTTTCTAAATATAACGAGAAATTACCAACCCATGGAGGAAGAAGACCCCCCAAATCATGGTTCCCATTCAAAATAAGTTCCCTCAACTGACTCAGCCTCGCAAATGTGTCAGGGACGATACCACCAAATCTATTATGGCTAAGATTAAGGATTTTGAGATTCTGAAACCAGCCAAAACATGATGGGATTTGGCCTGTGAAGCCATTATCAGACAAAACCAATGTTTCAAGAGACGCAAGCTTACAAAAATTAGGGTGGATATCACCTGACAGATTCATGTTCGTCAAGTTAATTGAAATGACATGGCCAGTCTGATTTTCACAGGCAATTCCGGTCCAATTTGTGCAGTTAGAACCAACCCAGGTTGACAAATTACCGTCTGGGTCAAGAACCCCCGCACGGAAAATCAAAAGCGAAGTCTTATCTTCAGGATGAAGATCAACGCAAAAAGACTGGTAGGAACACAGAAGAAGCATCATCAAGAATGACTGTAATTTAAGAATCTTACAGCGTTCAATAGCCATAACCCACTTCACTGCCATCTTTGAAAAGGACAATTAAGCAAAACTAGAGCTAAAAAGCTCTTTAAAAAAATCAAATGAAGCAGAAGAGGGAGGAAGGGTCTAAGACAAAGTACAATCGCCCCAGAAAAGAAAACACTCTACCTGATAAAGAGAGACAGAGAAGTAGCAGTAGGCGCAAACAGGAGCATCAAAACACACGCATGAAAAAAGAAAATCTGAAACCCAAATCAGAAACAAATCTAACAAAGACGAGTAAGTGGAAAAAAGAATCAAATCAAATAAAAACAGAATCAGAAAGATGAAATCTTTGAGCAGCTGAAGAAAAGAAAAACAAGGGAAAACGAAGACGGGTAAAAACTCACAAAGGAGAAGAGGATTTCATGGAGTAGCAAGGAATGCCGAACATTCTCATTCTTCCTCTTCCTTCTTTCCTTCCTTCCTTCCTTCCTCCATCCTATTAACAATAAGGTACCATTAAAAAAGGTACCATTAAAGCTCAATGCGGTGATGTGACCTTTGAAATTAAAAGCGTAAAGTGAGTAATACTTTCTTTTATTCTTTTTCCTTTCTTTTCTTACCTTTTGCTTTTCTTTTTTTTCTTTTTCTGGTGGATCCTTTTGGGTCCAAGAATGAAATGGGCCGGAACTCCAACTCAAGTTTCCGATTCCGTTAGGGCCGACCCGCTTATCTAGTCGGACTTGGACACAGTCATTTAAATTGCGTGGCTGCAGAATATGATTATTTAGGAGATTTATTTATTTTATTGATTATTTAATTTAATAATTTTTTTTATAAAAAAATATAACTGAATAATAAATATAATAAAAAAAGGGAATTAAAAAAGAATATAATAAAAAAATATATATATAAAGCTTGACGTAGTTCAATAATTAACCATAATTATTGTCGGTATTGTGAATCTAATACAAGCCTATCGTCTCTCTCTTTCGCTGGAAAACAGAAGATCCGATCTTTTCCTGAATTCTAAGAGGGAAAAAAAAAAAAAAAAACTGCCCAATTTTGACGCTTTCAGCTACACACAAGCATCGCCGAGCTCTGTGATTTCGCGTAGAGGGAGAGAGAGGTTGGGGGGAGGAGGGAGAGATTAGAGTATCTTTGATGGGCCTTAACCTTCCTATCCTTCTTCAATGGCCAATGCTCTCTTCGGTTTCTTATATTTCTTCCCCATCCTCACCTCTCTTAACAACGTCAATCTTTCCCTTCTCCTTCTAATTCTTCATCGTTTACCCATTACTGGGTTTCACCTTCTCCTTATCTTTCTTCACTCTCTTTTATAGCTTTCACTATCTTCGCCGGTTCTTCCGGTTTTTATTTACTAGATCAATATCCCCTCTCAAGTTAGTTTCATAGAATTCATTTTTCTCCAGTTTTTTTTTTTAATCAAGAGGTAGACTTTGTACCCTTTCCGGATTTCCTGTATTCTCTTAGTTTGTTTTTTAACCAGCAAATATGCAAAAAGTACTAATAAATCAAGAATCTTTAGATTCATAAAAGACAATCCTATCGAGGAGAGAATTTCCGATTTTGTTATTTGTTTGATTGGAAATGAGAACAACGTTACAAGTTTTCAGTGTTTCTCTTTGTCACAGATTGTTATATCAGCTATTGGACGGTTGAATTTTCGGATGGCGTCTGTGTTTCTATATCATGTTGTTGGAGATCTGACGGTAGGGAAGCCTGAGATGGTGGAATTTTGTGAGACAGAGACCGTTGAATCGGCGATTCGGGCCATTGGAGAGTCCACCGAGTGTGGGATTCCGGTGTGGAAGAGGAGATCGCATGTGGGTATGATTGAGAATAACGAGATGAGGCAACAGAGGTTTGTTGGCATTCTTAATTCTCTTGATATTGTGGCTTTTTTAGCTAAAGCTCAATGCTTGGAGGATCAAGAGAAAGCCATGAAGACCCCAGTTTCTGATGTGGTTAATCCTGATCACTCACTATTGAAACAAGTTGATCCTGCAACAAGGTTAGCTTTCAAATTATGTGAAGTTGTATTCTTGTGATAAGCGATTGTGGTGATAAGTCCGATCATTGCATTAAATTGATACCGTTTGAGGGAGTGATTTAATAAGGTCTCTTGTCTTTTTTGGCAACTATCATTATTATTGTTGCTTGTGGAATCAATTACTTCGATTGTTTCAGTTACGTTGTTATCTTAATAGAACTTCTATGTTTTGGACGGGACCTTTCAAAGTCTATTACTTTTTGCTACGAATACGATGATGTGGAAATTTTTTCTGCTTTCATGGATTTTCAGGATATCGTGTTCCTTATGGATTTAGGCTTATGCAGATCGATTATGATGAATTCTAGTCAACATCACTAGTTTTATGTGAAAGTTATGCTAGTGGCGTCTGGCGTAACTTTATCCTTCCTCTTCACGTCTCATTATCGCGATTCCTTTTCGCATCATAACGATAAACAATGCTCTCGTGACTTCATTCTGTTTTTCTTTCATCTACCTTCTACCCTTTCTGCTTACATCTGACTGGGATCTTTAGCTTTATCATGCAACAGGATTGTCTTAGTTTTTATGTTTAGTGCAAGTACAACGAGCAGAGGTCAAAATTTGGTGTGTCGTTGAGCTCGATTATAATGCTAATCTCTACAGTTTCTTTGTTAATTTGCCCTGTGTTAACCGACAGGCTGGTTTTCACATATATTCCTGTTCTCGATGTATCTTCTAGATGAAAGTAATCAGTGTGGTCATAGAACCTACTGAGCCTTATCCCACTTACCAAGTCGTAGAGAATACATAAAAGAAACAAATAATGAGTCTGACTGTGATTTTGAGAGCTGACAGTCTTGAATGACTTCATGTGGTAACAGTTTGAACTTTCAAGTAAATGAGTTCATGCTGGTAAGGGAGAGGATAACGGGTAGCTGCTGATGAAAAGGAAAAGAGCTGGGTGGGCTCTTGGGAGATAAAAGTAGCATGATTTTTGCTCTTGCAGCAAAAATAGATTGATTAGAAGGTTAAGAGATTGTAATTAACGTCACTGTCGTAAAAGAAAATGATTAGCACTGAGGTTAGGGAGTGTCCCATATGGCTTTAATTAGCTTAAACAATCACATCATCTTTCTTGTTTCTTACTAAACATACATACCTTACTACGGTATATGGGTTAGTTATTCATGCATGTAGGAACCTAATCTTTTAAGTCCACAGGACTCTTTCAGATTACTTATTATGTGGATGTTATTTTTTACCTGCTATATCTTATATGAGCTTTAGTCATCAAGTATGGAAGTTTGTCAGAAATAACTTTCTGGTGTTTATGACAGATTGATTGATGCTTTGGAGATGATGAAGCAAGGTGTAAAGCGACTTCTAGTCTCCAAGGGCACAGTATGGAAAGGCATGAGTAAACGATTTTCAATTCTCTATAATGGTAAGTGGCTCAAGAATGTTGATGCCAGCAACAGCAGCAATAACCTTACTATGAACACCAACCGGCCTTCATCATCTTCCACCGGTACCAGCCGTGATAAGTTTTGCTGCCTTTCCAGAGAGGATGTTATTCGTTTTCTTATTGGTTGCCTTGGTGCTCTTGCTCCACTCCCTCTTTCCTCCATCTCGTCTCTGGGAGCCATTAATTTGAACTACTGTTCAGTTGAAGCTTCTCTTCCTGCCATGGAAGCCACCCAAAAGCTACCCAAAGACCCATGTGCAGTTGCAGTGCTGGAATCCATGCCAGATGGTCGTTTTAAGATCATAGGGGAAATTTCAGCATCAAGATTATGGAAATGCGATTACTTGGCTGCAGCATGGGCTTTAGCCAATCTGTCGTCTGGGCAGTTTGTGATGGGGGTTGAAGATAATTTGACTGCAAGGTCGCTTCAGGATTTCACAGTGAACTCAATGGCCGGTGACGATAATAGAGTCAACGGTTGTGCGTCAACAAGGCCTAAAAAATTCAGCAGTAGGAGCATTGGATTCAATCCAGGAAGCTCAAGTTTTGGAATGGGAAGGAGCATGTATAGGGGGAGAAGTGCACCTTTAACGTGTAAAGTCACAAGTTCACTTGCTGCAGTCATGGCCCAAATGCTTTCTCACAGGGCAACTCATGTATGGGTGACTGAGGATGACAACGACGATGTCTTAGTGGGACTGGTTGGTTACGCTGACATTCTCTTTGCTGTAACTAAACCAGCTTCATCCTTGCTTCCCATTAATCGATCTACCGAGTCTTTTGCGACTGAAGTTCACAATTGAATTTCATCCATATATATATATATATATATATATATATATATATATTAAAATCGTAGCTGGAATGAATGCGCTTTCCTTTCTGAGCTTGGTCTGGTGAAGTGTACAATGTTGTAATAACTGAATAATGTTGCATGCCATTCGTGTGCTATTTATAGTTGTCTTTGGTTTGGGTAGAATTGTTCGTATGCCCGAGTGATGGATCGATGTTTCTTTGATCTTTTTAGCGTCATTCCAGGAGCAAAATGCGACGTTGCCTAAGACAATGTAAAACATCAATTTGACAGGTATCATCTGATCCGCATCAAACAGACAGGACATGAATCTGAGGCATCGGTTCAAGTAAACACATAGCCTATTATTATTGTTATTGTCAATATTATTGTTATTGGTATTGTCAATCAGCAGCAATGAAGATTGGTGTAGAGAAGTCGAGAACCATTATTCGTGTCAATCACAAGAGCAAGCCATCAGTGATGACGAAATTTCCGATTCTCAGTCGGGCCGTCATTATTTTAATAATCATCAAAAGCTTGTACAAGTGCAACTCGTTATCCAGAAAGTCGAGTACGTTAACCGTACCTGTCATTCACGGAAGGATTTGCACGTATGTGCGCACAGGATGTCGAGCCATTTGGCAAATTAGATGTCCTTGTTCGTTTGAATAGTGGGTAAACTGGGTCTCCATCACCTTAATTGTCCTTGAAAACGCAGTAGCAGCAGCAGGTGGCGTAGAACTCGTGTACTTTCGTCTATATCTAATAAGAGATGTTGACATAGACGCAGACATTTTAACATTACATGTGACATTGATGACCCTCTTATCCCACCCCTATTTCTATTTTCTTTCTTTCCATCTTTTTCCTGGATATTAAATGAACCCTCCTATACATAGCCACCACAGCACCCTCTTACATGGCTCCGATGACCTGCCTAAACTGAATGCACTGAAATGATAATGTATTTTGACCATATATATGTATATATCTTCTGTTTACATTTGTCATGGCATATGGGCATGACGCAATGTGCGTATACAGAGATGCTACATGAATTTGTGGAAGCAACGATACAATATTCTAATTCGAGAATAGCTGATTGAACCTTTCCTCATCAACTGTAGACAACTAAGCAGACGCTATCTCACATAATATTGAATACCAACAACAAAACTAATATATATACATACATATATAGATATAAAATCGTATTTCACATCTAACCAACAATCTGCTGATGAAGAATATGATGCATGAGCGCAGCGTGAGTCAACAGTAGTGGAGAGCTTTGATGGGTTCTTTCTTTCTTTTGACGTAACAAGATTTTACAACTTAATTCTCTTTGCATATGCTAAGCAAACAAAAGTTAAGTGCATGTAAGAATTGAAAATTGCATCTAAAGTAACCAATTCTGCATGAAATGACTCAGATCTAGCTGGCCTCACTTGTTTAAAGTTCTACTTTTGATTTTATAATACAATATCATCATCTACACCACCTTTTATTATTCCATCAACAAAGTTTTCCAAGCATATTAGTTAATTACCGCTCTAAATCAACTTCCATTCTGGTTCAAATATTTTTATGTAATCGGGTGTATGATAGAGACAAGTGGGTTAAATTATAATCTAATATCGTAAGTGTTTATATATATGTTGAGTTGAAAATTTAGTGAGGTGGAATGGTGGTTTTCATCTTTGATGTGAACAAATAGGGTTTTGGTTAGGTTAAATGCATGTCATCATATCACTATACGATATGAAGAATGCAACAGGATGATCTTTTCTGTTTGCGGCTGAAAACAACACTAGTTGGCTCAATGGACACAATAAGAACCGACAGAAAAACAGTATATAAATTATATGGAAGCGGGAAAATGAAACCCTACTCGCAAAAAGTTTTGAGTGGAACAACCGTCGAACCTCATTCCTCATTCGGTGCAGACAACCAACAATTCATTGCTGACTATGATCACCAAAAACCCCATTTGTTTGAGTATTTTGCTCACGAGTCCTGTCAACCGCATACAATTCATGGAGTTCATGTGTAAGAATTTCTTGATATTTTCATCATTCTTGTCTTATATTAGATGTGAGATTCTATGATCCTCGGCATAGAATCTTATACGCAGATGACGACTCACCACAGCCTAATTTAGTGCCCCATCTCTTAATAAAATAAATAAGAGAAATACATGCAAAAGTGCTTGTCTCAACTTTCTACGGATATGAAGAGGAACACGCAGACGCACTAACCTAGTTAGTCCATTTCCAGCATGCTACATGGCCTTCCAGTCTTGAAATATAGTATATAAAGTTATACATAGAAGCTGGCATAGGCCATCTATAGCAAGATTATAGAATTGTTTATGATTCTGCATATTTCTTTCCTTATTCAAGCAACTTTTGTAGGGTTTATAAAACCAAATGAGACTGTTGTTAAGTCGGTTTTCAAAATGATCATTGATTTTTTATTTTTTTCTTTTCAGTACCTGAATTTCAATTTTTTTTTATCAAAGGTTTTCTGCCATGTTAAATATATACGTGGCAGAATATTCCTCGAATATTCGCTTGCATTGCCACGTGCATGGTTGTCATATCATCATTCATGCTGACATGTAATCCTACATGGCAATGCAATTGACGTGGCAACCATCCACGTATGCAACCGCCCATGTGGCAACTTACCTAAGAGCAATGTCATGTCATTTGGTAATATTAACCCAACTTTTGTATATATATATAGGAGCCATTCTTTATGCATATTTCTTTCCTTATTCAAGCAACTCTTGTATATATATAGGAGTCATTCTTTGTACAAATTACAGAAAATACATAAGATATAAATTATATTTTCTCCCTCTTTTCTGCCAAGCATCCTGAGAAAACAGAGGAAAACGAAAAACAATGATAGGGTGGGAAGATGTTTACAAGGTGGTGGCAGCTATGGTGCCGCTCTATGTTGCCTTAGGATTAGGATATGGGTCAGTAAGGTGGTGGAACTGTTCACGCCTGAACAAGGTGGAGCGATAAACAGGCTTGTATGCTACTTTACACTTCCTCTCTTCACCTTCGAATTTACAGCTCATGTCGATCCATTCAAGATGAATTATACATTTCTTGGAGCTGATGCTATATCTAAGTTAATCGTAGTCGTGATTATTGCATTTTGGGCTAAATTTAGTAGCAAAGGAAGCTGCACATGGTCCATTACAAGTTTCTCTTTGTGTACTTTGAATAATTTACTCGTTGTTGGTGTTCCTCTACTTAAAGCCATGTATGGTCCAATGGCAGTTGATCTTGTTGTTCAACTATCCGTCGTTCAATCCATTATATGGCTTACTCTTCTGATGTTCGCATTAGAATTTAGAAAAACAAAGCTCGACATCTCTTCTTCTAGCCCAAATAGGGACAACTTAGAGAAAGATTTGGAAGGTAGCAGTAGGATAGATCATAATATGGCAATAACTAGCAGACCTCGGTTTTTAGCTTTGATGAAGGTGGTGGGGATGAAAATCGCTGCCAATCCTAATTCATATGCTTGTATCCTTGGACTGGTTTGGGCTTTGATAGCAAACAGGTGGATATATACATACAAAAAGAAATCTTATTTCATCTCATTCACATGCTAACACACTTGGGTTTTTGTTTGTGGAATCATTATAACCTGTAGGTGGCATTTTGAGATGCCAGGCATCGTGGAAGGATCTATATTGATCATGTCAGAGGCTGGCACAGGCACTGCTATGTTTAGCATGGGTATAATTAATCAAGCTACCATATACGTTAATTAATTCTTAAATCAAGGTCATGTGGGCTATTGAGCTTTATAAATAAATATGTACATATGTATGCAGGGATATTTATGGCGGTGCAAGATAAGTTGATAGCCTGTGGTGCGAGACTGACGGTGATGGGAATGATCCTAAGGTTCATAGCTGGACCAGCAGCAACGGCGATTGGCTCTATTGTAGTGGGTTTGCGTGGAGACGTTTTACAGGTTGCTATAATTCAGGTAAAAAAAAAAGGATTACCTTCAACCATTCTGGTGGTCATCATAAACTGATAGAACTACGACTTTGTCGTTGATTGTTGTACTATTAAAACAGGCAGTATTACCACAATCCATTGCAACCTTCGTCTTCGCTAAAGAATATGGATTGCATGCTGAAGTACTAAGCACAGCGTAAGTTTCTCATAAAAACCCCATTTTTCTTTCATTATAGAGCTTATATCATTGGATACTCAAACTACAGTATGATTTTATTGTGTTTGCAGCGTGATTTTTGGGACGATGGTATCTCTTCCGGTGTTAATCGCCTACTATGCAGTATTAGAGTCGGTACGCTAGAGCTAACAAGAACAGGAATCGCCAAATCATCGCTGAGACCAGTGGAAATCAGTTCCTTGTTCTTCTAGTCACTAATTTTATACAAAAATATGTATGGAACTAAGAGGGATATAAATTGAGATTAAAATACCAAATTTCCTGCTTGCCAGCTACCAATAAGAGAAACGTAATGTGGGCTGTGATAGTCTTGAGAGTTCATCGCTTGTTGTTTTCTTTGGACAAAGTACAAGTCAAGCAATCATAATGACATCCTCAAAACCCCTTCGATGTCTAATAATGACCTTGAATTTGTTACTACTAATAATACTAAATAATCACCTTTCAACCAGGACGTGTCTGTTTCATCCTAATATTGCTTGGGTTGGGTTTAACCGATGTCCTAAAATAGACATTACCGCCAGCCTTTCATGTGTTTGCTGTTAACTTCTTGTTGGAGAATGCTAATTCTGGGTATTGTTTTAACTTACTAACAAACTGAAAGCCTGTCCTGGAAAAACAAGCTAAAGGACCCATGGCTTAATTGAGATTGACAATGAGAAATGAGCCATAAATATCCCGTCTTGTCTAGCAGAATTCATAGTTCAACATATCCATTCTTTTCCTACCCCAGATTTGAAGAACATATATGATTTTTCGTGAAGAATTCTTCATCTATTGCAAAACCTTTTAGGATAATCCGTAACAACATCATTGTACCTGTGAAGATTGAGATTTTGACAGTTGTGAAATGGGGTTAGGATCAAATAAACTGATGCAGAAGTTGATGGTGATGCTACTAATTGTTATCCTCGCTTTCCTGGAAAACGCCATGGCACAGGGCATCAAACAAAAACCAGCTCCGAAGAAATATGTAAATGTACAGTTCATATGTTGCATTAAGATGTGGAAATTCATTTCTGTTGGCTCTTGCTGTTAACACCAATCGCATCTTTCATTCGTTTCAAGCAACAAGTTGGGAAGATTGCCTTGTTTGATTTCCTTGTAAACAAAATTATGTTGGATTAACAGAATTATACAATCCCACTAATTTAGTTCATGTATAGACTTGATATAAACAATTATTTTGTGTGTTTTGGAAAAATAAGCAAAAAGAGGCATCAAGTACATTGAATGGAAGCAGAGCTCTTCAAGTAACAATATACATTAATGACGGATCATTCAAGAGATATAAAACCTTCACCTTACAATTTTAAGCTTGCAGCAAGAGCTAAGGCTTAATTGCGCCTACCCAACTTCCACCCACCTTAATATTGGGGTTGGATGCACCTGCTTCCATTAATAACATCACCTTTATCTTGTCCGCCAGCAATAAACACTCATCTATAAAGAAAAAGGCAATTACCACTCTTCAATACTGGCCTCTCTTTTTGATAAGAGTGATTAGAACAAAACTGTTACAGAGAATCAATACAATCATAACGTGTTGTGATGTTAAGAGTCATGATTTTAACTCATAGCTCCGATGAATCCAAGAATTTTTCCATGGATGGCTCTTTGTTATGGTGCTCTTGTGTTGTTTTAAGGTGTGTGTATGTCATGGTTGTGCCGGGCGGGGAGGGTGCCATTTACGGACAAAGAAAGGGACCACCAACATAAAAGGCATGACCCCTGGGAAATTGGCAAGATAATTGCATGCATAGAATATGCGCAGGTTGACTTTTGCTGGCTTAAGGAATCAGGCAGGATCTAAGAGACTACCAGAGGAAGAAGCTACAGGGAAAAAGCAGGAGAGCATTTACAGAATAAGACCCTCAACATGTTACAACAAAAACACAGGTGAAAACAAAGAAACCCACTTGATATGGATAATATTATTTGAAAGAAACAAGGTTCCTGATAATGTTGGATCCCGCAATACTTCCACTGAGAGAATAAAGAAATCGTTAATAAAGATTAAAATAATATGAATTCTTCTATGTCTGTCATGAGTATGAGTAAGCACAGAAGCACTATCAGTATCCCACTTGAGTACTATCATTTATATATTCTCGAAACGACTAAATTAAATCATCAGGAATCCATAAACAAAGAAGAAATGTTTCTCTAAAATACCATATAGTGCTAAGCCTGCTATTCCCATAAACACTTATACACAATTCCCTCTGGAAATAGCAAAAGCTTTACTCTTTCTTTCAGGAAATAGCAACTCTCAAACCTAATTCATATTTTATATATTAAATAAAGAGTAATAAAAATATAAATAAACAAATGAAGAACATATATTCTTCTTTCCCTTCACACTCTCAACAGAATCAAGAAGATGACTTGACCACCACCTCCCAGAATTGAACTAAAAGCAGAAAAAATATCACGAATTAAATATGGCATCCAAAGCAATTGCAGGTCTTGGGGGTGAAGGAACAGAAACCAAAGGGCCTGTTGGGAATGTTGCAATTGATGGCATAACAACAAGGAGAAGGCAAGCAAAGACCTTTAGCACCACCGCAGCAAGTACAGAGAGCACATATCTGGAAACCACCCAATTTCCTCCTGCTCTCATCCAACACGAGTTTCATCTCCATCACCTTCTCTGGCTCCATTAATGGCACCATCTCATTACTGATTACAGACCCATTTGCCTCAAAATGAAGGAAACAACAAAACAAACATTCAGCGAACTAAATAACCACAAGAAGCGAAAAGGGATCTAAGAATAGGAAGGAAAGTGAGACAAAAGAAACACTCACTTGGGATGCAGAAGTGCTTGCGTCACTGTAGCTGAATGCATTAGGGAAAAGCAGCAAGAAAAACAAGAGAGGAAAGGTGACCCCAGAAGAAGAAGACATGATGGATGGACGTCTATTCTTTCTCTTGTTTTCAAGAAAGATGATGGGTTCAGCTTCTGCGAGAGCTCAACTTTGGTACCAACTTAAATTGATGGGAAGTGGGTTATGGAATGATGATCTACTGGGTGTAGTTGGGAACAAGTGTTATTACACTTGCCTATTATTCGAATATAAAATAAATGCAAAAAAAGAAGAAAGAAAAACTGTAATTTTGGCTAATGGGTTAGGAACTGCTTAGCCGGTGTTGAATATAATAATAATAATTGGGTCTTGTTTTTGATAAATCTTGTTGCAGAAAAGACATTGATTATGGAGAAAACAAAAGGGGGATTGTGGGAAACAGCATTTGCTTTGGTCCTTTCTCGAAGGAAAGAGACCATATTTCTGTTCTACTGTGAAATCTTAAATTAATTCAGTCGGCATTGACAATTAGTCAAATGCTCCGGACACATTAGTCAACCCTCCACCTCCTAAAGTAACCATCTTCCTTGTTCTTTATGGGTCTCAATTTTTTTATACGTAACACTGAGCACGGTTGAGTGGGTGAGAGTTAGGTGTTGGTTTGATGGCTTCCCACTTGAATGGATGTGCTGCTGCTACTCTTTGCATTCTAATTCAATTATTTCAAGCTTTAATATTGATGATCTCTTATGTCATTTAATTGCCTTGAAAAGTAAAAGAAAGAGAAAGGAAAAAGAGGTATGCACATGAGGCAAATGATACTCTACCATCCTTTTTTATTCCCAAATCTTGTGAAGTTCATAAACACTCGTCTCCTCAGAGACCCCGTAAATGTAAATGCAGAAACAGTCCATTTCTTTGGTCAGGAACAGTGAATGAATGAGAAATACGGGGCAGGGAGGGGACACTGGCTTCTGGCACTCCTTCATTGTCCTGCTCATTCCTTGTTGTCGCTGTCTCACTTCTTGCTGGCTACCACCTCCGTCGTCCGTTACATCTATAACGCTGACCTCTTCATGATTACTTCTTTCTGTTGCTGTACTGTTAGTTTAAATGCAAGTAACTGTTCGACAAAATGTCCGAGTGACTGGCATTATGGCTTTCTGCAGGGGTTGCCGCTAACTGATAATAACTTTGACGATGCTAAGCTAAATTGGAGAAGATGAATGCTTTCACTCGAATTAGTACACAAATTGAATCAAATTCTGCAGTTTTTCATTTTGTAATACGCATCATGCGATTGTTTGAAAGATACTTCCGGTGATCATTTTTTTTATATCAAGCGAAGATTGCTTCGTCTTCTCTCCACTCGTTGAAGTAAAATAAAGAACCCAACTTTTATCACTTGATGCCACCCATAATGGAGGCTGCAATATTTTGGGACTAAGACAGACTTACAGCACGCATAATGCATCTACCTAAATCTTTGACATTTTACAGTTCTGTTCGAGGGTTACCATCCCACTAGAGTGCAAAAATGAATCATGACATTATAACATGATTTCCATGACATGTAAATTTAGAAAATTAGTGTCAAGATTTAATGGGTTTGCGTTTTCATTCATGATGCAACTTATAGTCAAGTGAATGGACATTAGTAAAAATATAATAGAAAATGGGTGTTTCTCAAAAGTTTTGACGCATCGCATGAAGTTGCGAGGGACAAACCTGAGTTAATGATTGGGCCCCTAATGAATATTAACTGAACCCAACTTTGTTTCGACAATGGCCCATCCACTACTAGACCCAATACTGAATAGCAGGTCACCTCATTTTTCTTAAAAAGTTCCGCCTGCTACCATTTGATCTGTGGAAGGTAAATCTATCTAAGAATCAATGTGAAAAAAAACCCTGTTGTATAACCTCGATAAATATCTTTTCAAAAAGAAATCGAAAACAAAGATAATGAAAGAAAGATGAAGCAGTAAAGCAAAGGAAAAGGCTAAAAGGGCGAGTATGGAAGGGTGCGCTGACATTAAAAACGGAAATGGTACAAGGTGGTGGGGGGGGTGGGCATCTTTTTGTTGTTATCTATCTGGTAAGCCTTTCGAGGAAGTTTCTTTGACATGAGTGTTGTTTCAGATTCCGAGCCTTCTCCCGTGCTTCCGTGCCTAAATCAACTCATTCATCACTTCTGCAAAGTACAATTTATGAGTACAAATATCAGGCCAACTTAAAGCAAACCAAAAAAAATAGAAAAAGGGCAATTCCCATGACATCATTTCAGGTAACCTGTTTTTCTTATTTATATCAACTAAGATAATGTCATTGGCAATCATATCAGAGGATTATTAAGTTAAACTTAAAAAGAAAGATTCAAATTGAAGACTTGAGATAATATTGAACAACAAAACGCACAAAATGCCTTGAGAGTTAGTATCAAAGGGCACCCAGAAGTCCAGCAGGACAGAGCAAAGGGAAAAAAATTACCCAGGTGAAAAGATAGGCATGTGAAAGCCAAGGTAGTTTGGATTACCGAGAAAAAAGACAAAACAAGATTATGGATTGGAATGAGTTGAGTAGAGTTAAATTTTAATTAAAATGATTGTAAATGAATAACCAAATGTGAAGTTAAGCATAGGAATAGTTGGAGGATGGAGAGGAGGAGTGAAATATGATAAGAAAGGAGTAGTTGTGGATATGGGGAAATGCAAGTTGTTGGGTGGAACCCGACAGTTGCTAAATTGGAAGGGGAACTCTTTCCTTCTTTCTTTTCTTCAATTGTTATCAATAGAAAAAACTGTTGCAAATAGAAGAGTCTACATCAAACAAAAAAAAAAAAAAAAAAGGAGGCTTACGTAGTAAAGTGGGATAGGTCATTACAATGATGTTTATAATTTAGAATTTTAAGAATGGAAAATTGTGGGATTGGTCTTATCTTTCATTATTATTGCAATTATGCCCCCCAAAGGAATCCCTTCTTACCCTCTTCTTCAAGTAACGGATTTATTCTATTTCCCCCTCCTTTTCTCTTTTCCTTTTAACATAAATTCTTATATTAATTGCCTTATCATTATCAAATAGATTTAATACATATATTTACTAAGTGTTGGACTACACATTAGATTCTTATATATGGGTGTGGAAAATATTCCAAATGTCGTTTCCTTAAGTTATTAATATGCTCAAAGCTTTTGGTTTACGACCCTTGAATTTTCAACAATTTATAATATAAATATTTGGTCTACAAGACTATTTAATAATTGATTTTGATGTTTATGAGCAATTAAAAATATTTTAAGGAGTGTAATTAAAAGTTTTAATTTTCAATAGCTTTGAATTGAAGGAATGGAGGGGCTAAATATCTTTAAAGAAGGATGTATGTATGACCTTATAAAAGGCAAAAACATCAAGATTCGTCAACTTCTAAATCCATACCCACTTTTGAATTTCTCCACTCTTTTAATTTGTTCTCTAGAACTTCAAACCATCGGATGCTTGTTTGCTTGTACAATCTATATATATTATATCCAAATGTTGAATCATACATAATACAAGTGTTTTTGTAGTGGGTTATAGTTTTTATATATATTTTACATCAAATCAGCCAATTTATGGTATTGTTTTTGGAAGAGAGACGAGACTTAAAATGGCACAATTTTAAACAAAGCAAATGATGCCTAAAGAGAAAATACAAAAGCATGATGTGGAAATGATTAGCATGAAGGAATAAGCACCAGTTGTTGAACCCCATCATCTATTTTCTAATAATTTAACTTTATTTTCCATGCAATAATTTATTTTTCAACTATAAAAAAATACCCAAAAAATAGGTCTTCAATTCATTCAAGGCAGAATCCATGTGGGTATAATGGAGTGAGGAAAGGCAGGCAGGCAGGCAGGCAGCCAATTTAACACTTTCACAAGCTTCTCCAAAATAAAAATAAAAAAAACCCCCAAATCTTCAAATGAAAGTGCATTTGTAGAAATACAAATCCTTTTAAACTCTATTTGTCTCTTCAATTATGTGAACATGCAAATTGAATTCCATGGAAAATCAAAAGCTTCTGAATTGGGCAATCTCAAAATGGTTAATTAAACCTCCTCAAGTAATATATAGAAAATAAAATTCTAACTCAATGCCCCCACAAACCACAAAGAATGGACGGTAAGTTACTTGGCACTAACCCACACACCCAAATTAAAAGGGACAATACACATTATTTATTATATAGACAGACAATCAAACTTAATAAAATAAATAAATAAATAAAAATAAAGAAAGTAATATACATATTATTATTATTATTATTAATATTAATATTAGTGAAAGGTATTTTACTCAAAAGACAATAATTGCATCCTTTGACGTTTCTCTCTTTCTCCTTAAAAACCTCTTCAACACCCACACGCAAACTCTTTTGACTCTCCAACAAAATTAAATAAATAAATCAATCAAAATAAGGAAACAAATAATTATAAATAAAAAAAAAAGAAAAGGCAAAAAAATTCAGAGCCGCAATCAGGCTTTTTATGAATGCCAACTTTTCTTCCATATTATATGCAAGTGGGTTTTCAGCATTTGCTTGTGGGAATCTCAATCTCCTTTTTATTTATTTATTTATTTATATTTAAATTCTTTATTTTTGTTATATGCAAACTAAACCAAGCTTAACCAATCATCTAATTAATAACTATTAAATTACTTTTACTTAATTATTGTAATTGCATAATCAATCTATATGATGACAATCATGGAAAATGAAATCCTGAATGAATAAAGTGTGATGTTTATTTTATTTTATTTATTGATAAAATGATCTTAAGAATAGTGGAAAATGGGTTTCCCTTCTCCCTACGGAATCGGCCTTTCTATCATTTGTCAATGTTTGAGGCTCCAGTTTAACTAAATCTCAACTGTCCCACGTTGCCCTCCACTTCCCTTCCTATTTCCCTCAACTACCCCTTCCATTTCTACCATTTTCTTCCCCATCTAAAATAATAAAATCATTAATACTTTACTTTTAAATCATAAAATTCAATTATTTCTAAAGCATTGGCAAAAGTTTGGACTGATTTGATTCTAAAAACAATGAAACTCGTTGCATAATTTTAATAAAGTATTTGGTTATTCCCATCAAGGACATGCTGAAGGCATAATAATACTTGTATCAATATCTAATTTAATGATTCCATTCAATTTGGTACCGTCGGTATTATTGTAATTTTATTCGATTATTAATTAATCTAAATGCGTATCTTTTCTGAGAGATCTCAAACTTATTATAAGGTTCATGTAGTCCAGGGTATAGCCGTAATCACTCTCAATGCAATATCCTATCATGCATACATTGCTTTGTACGTATATGTTTATATGTATCAAAATATCATAGTTCTTGAAAAAATCTAACCACCCACAAAGGAAAATCATGTAGTTTAGCCTCATCTAAGTTATGTCAACTAAATAAATTACAAGATGTAAAATTCATTAGATTATGGAAATCTCTGACGTTGTTAAGCTTACAAGTTTTTATCTATGAATTTTTGATTCCCATGTGCACCATATGAATTTAAAGATCATATTAGGATTAGATGCATTGTGTAAAACTCAGCATATTTCACAATTGCAAGATCAGCAAAAGCTTACCAGTTGAAGAATGCATGCTCAAAAGATCCATGCATTTTCAGAATTTCTTGACAGACGATGCCCTGAGAAGTTCAGAAATACCATCAAATTATTACTATGAATTATTATTATTATTATATTTCATATGACTTTAGAAATTATAAATTAATTATAATCATATGTAACAAACATAATGTTTTCAATTATAGCGTAAACGTAAGAGAGTTATGAAATGCATGAAATGAAAATTGTGGAAATCTCAAATATTTTATTTTTGGTTTTGCAAAGGGTATTAATTAGAAGGGCAAAAGCGTCATCTGGGGGGAAAGAAAAGATAATTGAGAAGCTTTGTGCAAAATTTTCAATATGATAGAAGAAGACGGTGAGAGAGAAGGAAGATTTAGGAAATCTTGAAATGGGGCATAAGTTGAAGGTGGCATTTTTGTCAGATGCCTTGAATCCGACGTGGGTGCCCGTCGTTTTGGAGGCAAGTAGGTCCCCTTTATTATCTTTTATTCCTCTCAGCCCACCACCCCCCCATAAGGGTCACAACAACATTTAAATGACAATTCTACCCTTTTCCCCCTTTAACTTCCAACCCCCGCACCCCCAACAGGGCAAAAAAGTAAGAATCCCTTTCCAAGTAATTAAAAGACAGATAACCTTTGAATTATGAAGATAAAGAGAGGCCAATTTGCATTTAAGTGAAATGGACCATCCCTTTGCAGTAGAGAGAACAATATCACTCTCCCTCTTGATGTCAATTTCAAAGAATCACTCTATATATGAATGAAAGCAAGAAGGTTTTTTTGTATCGTATAAATGAAACAACTGAAGTTAAGTTAGTTAACATACGCTTCAAATGCGTGCACCCTTCTGTATAATTTTACCCCCCAAATTTCTAGTACTGCAAGGAATATCTATTCCAAAAGGAAAAAGAAGATTTTGGGGTGTTTTTTCTTTTTTGGCATCTCTTTATAGCTTATTGATGTATTTTCCACGTCATCAAGATCTTCTCTCCACTAGTGCAAGCAAACTTGGAGAGATATTTAAGCACGTATACATATATATATATGTATACCACACCAAGTATAAGGTTGCTTGTGAAAAATAGTTATCTTACCTTGTTAAATAAATAATTGAATAAAAAGCTGCCTTTATTTATTTATTTATTTTATACTATTGCCGTTTTCGTTTATAACAAATTTTCTCGAGACTAAATATCTGAATTCAGATAATTAAATCATAATTTACTAATATAATAATTTGTTATGGTTGATTTAAGTCACACATTTATCATTGCTGTTCTACATAGCTATATTATTTATTTTTCATAATAATAATATAATATCACAAACGTTAAAAAATAATAAGGTAGTCATTTTAATTTTTTTTTTTAAAAAAGAAAAAGATGAATATTACAAAAAATTAAAATAATAATTATTTTTCTATAATAATTGAATTTGTAAATATTCATTAAAACTAATGTATAATTAAAAATAAAAATACATTCAATCATATAAAAAAGTATTATAGTATATGATCATAAAAATTTAAAAAATTATTTTAAAAAAGTTAAAATTAAAACTGAAATTAACAAAATAAAATTTTATAAAATATAGGATTAAATGTATGAGTGATTCAACAAATTGAAAATTCAATATTAAATTGAAATAATGATCGTTTATGTATAAAATAGAATGATAATTTAACAAAAATAAATGGATTGTATTATTAATGAAAAATACTAAAAATATTCTTAATAGAAAAATAAATATTTTAATCTATTTATTATAATTTATTTGACCATAACATCACCTAGCTATTTCTTATGAAGAATTAAGAAATTAAAAGAAAACATTTAAAGAGAAAATAAAAATGTAGTAAATAATCAAAATAATAATATATCGAATTCTTATTGAACTCGTGAAAATTTAGATCTGAATTATTTTATTGAAATTATAATTACATTATTAAAAATCGAATAAAATGTAGATAGATCAAAATTTGAATTGAATTAATATAAATTGGATATACCGATTAAATTTTTTACTATGTATTTAATTAAAATCTAAAATAAGTATAAAAAATGATTCGAGGAAAATTTTGAAATTTATGAAAAATTAAAAATACTTCAATTTTATTATAAAATTATCATTAAAAAGCCTGATTTTGATAAAATCATCAATAAAATCAATTATTTTTTTTATTATTATACGTAGAGTATATATTGTTTGTTTCATTTGAATGAAGATAAAATAAAGACATGATAGTGTGCATTCGATAAATCAAACCAATGCTAACAATGTTCCCCGTTGTAATTTTGCCTTAGCCGGATAGTTCCGAGACTCGTGTGGCATGTTACGGTGCGTGCGTGGAAGGGTACTTACTTTTGTACTTTAACCCTTAGCTATTAAGACGACTATGATGGTGAGTGTGTTCCAGCTGTAACCTATGACATCACCTGACTTCACCCTCACGATGCTCCAACCTCCTTGTTACCACTGCTTTTCCTTTCTCAATTACTTATCTACCCTCCCTCCACGTTGCGTGTCAAGACCATAGTACCCTCCCCAGCGACCGCTATTTCCATCTCTCGCCTAGGCTTGTAACTTGAGATTTTCTTCTTTTCACAAAATTAACTTCTGCTAATCATTATTTGTTTTTAATAGTTAGCTTATTATTTTAATTAATCATAAGCTGTTGAATGGTAACAGTGAATGACTAATTATTTATTATGAAATATCATCTGATTTCTATAAAGTTTTTCATGTAACATCAACAAACGTAACCCACATATTAAACTCTATTTAGCAACTTAATAGCAACGCACATGAACAGGAGGAACAAATAAAAACAGCAAGGAACTATAAATTTAATGGAAAAATATTGCACCCACCTCAATTAGGATAGGCCATGATAAATTTCACCATGTCAAGGAAGAAAACATGTTAGTACGTTCAGTTGGCATAGTAAAGATACACTTTTTTAATTAACTATACTCGATGTGATTTCAAAGAATGGATATAAAATTTATTTGCAACTTAAGAAGAGATGGTTTATCCCTTTTAATAACCTATCTGTAGAATTTTCATCAGGCTGGGCTGTCTGACCAAATGTTGATGCATCTATGGAATTTACAATACACGCTTTAAATCCAAGGAATACAAGTCAGTTGTAAAAGAATAATAATATATTCAAATATAATAATGTTGATGTATCGAGGGGGGTTTAAGAGGAAAATGTCAAGAAGTGCTTTTAACAGCATCAGTTATACCCAGAGACAGAGTTGGAACAGAACTAAGCTAACGTTATTGACATCTATCTATTGGGTTTGGTTTAAAATTGAAAAACACCAACCTTTTCGCTCTGACAATGGAAAAGGAGGGAGAAAGGAGGGGGGAATAAATAAATAAATTAACTGCTCTAAAGTCTTGAACGTTTTCAACAAAAAATAAGTGTTAAAAGCTGGGAGAAGGAACAAGAGTTTGAGTCTTGTTTACGCTAAATGGGTCGTCCGTATTCTCAAGACTCTCTTTCCTGCCTACAACACCCATTACTATAAAGAAACCACACTTTCCCTCTCAAGTAGCCACACCCCCTCTCTCCCCCTCCCTCTCTCTCTCTCTGTTTCCCTCTCTCATCATCTCTGTTCTTGCTTAATTTCTTCAAGTTGTTATACGTCTCCATGTACTCTGTTGAGGTACAAGAATTAAGGGTTATGCATGAATTTTAAGACTGGACTAGACTTAACAGTGGCTCCATTTCTAAGGCTTAAGCTAAATTTTGGAGCGGCAAGACAGCGATAATAAGAGTTGCTTTTTCTTCTTTAATTTAAAAAGATGGAGAGGCTTAATTTTGTGAAGAATGGTGTGCTGAGACTGCCACCTGGATTTAGGTTCCACCCAACTGATGAGGAGCTTGTTGTCCAGTACTTGAAGAGAAAGGTGCTTGCATGCCCTTTACCTGCTTCTATCATCCCTGAAGTTGAGGTCTGCAAGTCTGATCCTTGGGATTTGCCAGGTTAGTTCAAGAAATTAGTTGAATTATGCTCTTATAATTTTGGCTGTTCGATATTTTCCGTAAAAATTAAACTGCAATGCCATGTAGTGTGACCATCTATGTCTCACTTGAAAACGCCTTAATTAGCTTGTTTTGGCACATGGGCTTTAGGTGATGTGGAGAACGAAAGGTACTTTTTTAGCACCAGGGAAGCCAAATATCCAAATGGAAATCGATCCAACAGAGCTACAAGTTGCGGCTACTGGAAGGCAACTGGTATAGATAAGGAAATTATAACTTCTAAAGGGAACCAGCTCGTGGGGATGAAGAAAACTCTAGTTTTTTACAGAGGAAAACCTCCTCATGGTACTAGAACTGACTGGATCATGCACGAATATCGCCTTGTTAGCACAGAAATCGCTGCCTGTAATTCCCCACAAAAGAAAAACTCAATCCAGGTGAGTTTTTCAGTTATATTTCGTGATATTTACCTCAATTCGTTGGCAATTGACACTGTTACTGTTATGTTTCATGCTGATTTGATCTATTTAATTCATCGTACAGGGCTCTTTGGTGCCAATGGACAATTGGGTACTTTGCCGTGTATTTTTAAAGAAAAGAAACAACAAAAATGAGGAGGAAAACCCTCAAATTGGCAATGAAAATAGAGTGCGCAAGCTGAGGAACACTAAACCTGTTTTCTATGAGTTCCTAACCAAGGAGCGGGCTGATTTGAATCTTGCCCCGTCCTCATCATCCTCGGGGTCAAGTGGAGTCACAGAAGTGTCCTCAAATGAATCGGATGATCATGAAGAAAATAGTAGTTGCAATAGTTTCCCTTATTTCCGAAGAAAACCATAACTAGAAAAACTAAATCTATAATCCTTGTTAGATTTTAGTTTTCAGTTCCCCTTTTCAAGTTTCTGTATCAGTAAATTTGGCTTCTGGTTTCCAAATCAGAATGACCCATCTAAGCAATCAATTGCCTTTGTCATTAGGTTTCGTGTCTCCAGTCTGTACTTATCGCTAAACAGAACGACAAGAATAGCTAGAAGTGAAAAAAGGCAACTAAAAGCCAAACAAAATCAAGGCTTTAGCTGTTATCAGTGAAGAGAAGAGGGAATGGACGTCCGGTAATGGTTATCTTGTAATCGATCTCATAGTTCTCAAGTTAGTGATATTTCTCACTTATGACATATACGACTCCTCTTGAAAGATCTTGTTAGCTACTCCATCAATGAATCAACAATTCTTTACTAAAAGGCAAATTAATTTTGGGAAAATATAAGGTTGAAATAGGAAAGGTGAAAAGAGAAATGAATAGAAAGGCCAGCAAGGAAGAAAGCGAAGGCTATGCATCTTTTACGAAAAGAAAATATTTTGGAGAAGAATCTGAACAGAAGGAATAATTTCTGAAATAATACAACTTCCCATCAGCTTCCTCTCTGATAACTTAAAAGAGAAATTTTACTTAGCAGAACCTAATTCCTTGATGCTATACCGAAATGAATCTAATCTCCAAAGCATGATTTCATTTATTTATTTATTAGTAAGAGTCTTCAATGTTCTTTTGAGAGTATTTCAACATCGCAATCTTCACTCGTACGCTCTAAATCCATGCCATTGAAAAATGGGTAGAATCTTGTTTAAAAGAAACAGACATTCTTGAAAATTTTTCCTAGGCATCAGATGTCAGACTAATACAACAATACATAAGAAACAAGGAAGAGTTAGTATTTCAAGGTGGGGGAACATGATTAACTAAATTTTGAAAATATAAGACCAGTAGGTGAAACTAGAGAGACTAAGATTTTTCCCCTTTCTTTTTATAGTTGACAGTAAAGACTTAAACCTGCATATAATGGAATCTTAATGGGAAGATGAGTTGGGTACAGCGTAATAAAGCTAACCCTATGACCTTTTCTTACTTGTGTTTGTGATTGCCAGAAGAATGCTATTTCTTGCACCTTCTTGCAAATCTTTTGAAGTTCGCAAGGTGGTGGTAGAAGGAATAATAAAATATAACATGAGCATATCAATCTAAGCCGTGTCCAAATGGATGAAAACTTTGAAAAGTGAATTTCCCTATCTCATTAAAAAACGATCCATGAATTTAAAAACTTTTTTATAATAGAATTAAATATTAGCTTGCATCAACAAAAGGATTTTAAAAAAAAAAAAAAAAGAAATGTCGGTTTCTATGTGAATTTTGACCCTCAAAAAGGAAGAAATTGATGCATGCAAGTAATTCACAAATTACCATTCATCATGACCTTTTTATGAAATAATAATTTCTTAAAAAAATCCATGAAATATTTGATCCAAATGATGTTCAATTTCCTAACTTCATATTTTAAAAAAAAAGAAGAAAAATAAAGAATTTGACCCTGTTTTGCATTTTTTTAACAATGAGATTCTCCCACTATTTTCCAACTACTCTGCAGCTTTCACTTTAATCAAGTTTTATACGTTTACTACTCTTTAAGAAATTTTGCTTGCTATTGTAATAACCTAATAAACAAATAAGGTTGTTTGCTATACATGCCATACATGCAACTGGCAGGGCCCAGTTCACAGTTGACTCGCTCAATTAATCTAAACCTTAAGAAAAACATAGGAAAATATAAACAGGCATTCACTGCTTATCAAATCATGATAACCAATCATCACGGCTTGATTATTTCCTTCATGTTAATTGCAAACTAAGTAGTAGAAGTAAAACAAAAACTTGTTAGGTACCTTGCCATGATACACAAAGATAAAGGACACAGTCCATGCTAAAAGATAAGTTAGAAGGGTGGGCCAAGAACCTATGAGAGAATGAAAAGTGCATGCGAAAGAGAGAGAGGACGGCATATAATTGAGTTAATACCCTTGCCATAACAGGAAACAAGAAACGAAGGGGAGGTTAGAATAAACAAATTTAAGCAATAAAAATAAGCCGACCAATGTTTCTTGTGATAGTTGTTTATAATCAAAATCATCTTATGCTGTTGTTGTTCTTCACGTCACCATTTTCTCCTTTAATTTAATGAATATATAATTATTTTTTTACTTTGCTTCAAATCAGAAGTCTGATGATATTTTAATACTTTGTCACTGTCCCTTAAATTATTTTTCCAAATACGATTTCAAGAATTCATTTCCAATCTTAACTCAAATTTGATTACCAACTCCACTTCTGGTGCCAAGTTAAAGATGTACTCGGCAGTCTAAACATTCAACATTAATCTTATCGCTAAGAACGAAATTCAGATGATAATTTAACAGCTTTTAGTCGGGTTAATCCTCCTAGTATCCATTTAATTTCTATGAGAAGCAAAGAAAAGAAAAGAAAAGAAGAGGGCGTTGGGTTCTGCTTGTGGATTGCTGACTTCGACTTCAGAAATTGTCAATCACGTGGGCAGCCCGTCATGGTAGACCATCATACACCAGAGGGCATAAACTTTTGTTAGCCTCACCTGATTAGGTCAATCCAATAAAGAAACCAACAAATTACCTGTCCTATAAGGGCAATGCAACGTAAGGTCTCTATCACCGATGGGCAGTTTTGACATTTCAATTGAACAAGCAAATACTTTGCAGACAGGGAATGTATTATCAATTATGTGAGTTGACCAGTTCCCAAAACCAACCACCTCTTAAATTTTGCTGTTTTGTTTGGACAAATTTAAGTTAAAAGGGGGGTTGCTTAGTATCTCTGCAACAATGACTTGTGCATTATTTTATGGCCCTATCAAATATGAAACTACATAAAGAAAATACACATGTGAGATGGGTCCCTTGATATAAATGAAGGGCCTGATTGCCCCCCTTTTGCAACAACCAGCAGATGTGCCTATCAATGTTAAATCATTCAATTTCTATTAAAAATTAGGGACCAAGGGCTTGACAATCTCAACAGCTACAGAGGTTAAAAGCTTTCTTTGATAAAACACCTCACAGAATTTTCAAATTTTTTAAGTGGGTGAGTTATGGAACAGCACGGAAACTCGACAATAAACAACTCATAAACGGCAGTTGAAGAAATTAATATTTTTTTATCACATAATCCTGAGGAAATGAATTCTATAGATAGTATAGGCTAAAGGGTCAATGATATTTCAGGTTCCATGCATTTAAAGGCCTGATTTGCTGAGCTCATTAACAGATAAGAACATGGAAAGGCAACAACAACCTGCTACCTGATGTGTTCCAGTTTCTAGCTATATGCAGTTAATAATATCAGCTGTTAATATTTTCAACCTCCAGAGCCGTATAACCATGTCCAAATTGGAAATTCTCCCTCAGCAATTGTATATAAGACAAAAGAGTACGCATAAGACTGTCCAATAAGGAATTTTCAGGAGGAAAACGTGAATTGTTGCGTGTAAAAGCGCATACTTCGGGCAGGAAGGAGGAAAAAGGATGTCCTTAATTTTTCAGAACCCAAAAGTACCGAGCACGAAAGAGAACTCCGAAAAATAAAATTCCAATATCTTCAATGTCAAAATCAATCATTAGGTATTGCCAACATGAGGAAGGGCAGAGTCTTCAGACTTTTCTTTGGTGGTTTCGAGTCTACATGTTTTTTATACACACCTAGTTTCTCCCATACAAGTTTATACTCCTTGCCCGATACAAGAAATTTCAGCCTTGTTTTCACATGGAAAACAAATGAATATACAGCCCGAGTCAAACTATTAGATTAATTGAGCTCAAAAGAAATCAAACAACTAGATAAATTTGAGTTGGTCATGTTAGGTTATTTGTCTATTGCCAAGTCAAAGAAAAAGGTGGACGAGATGTTTTTGGCTACATGAAACTTTGACTTAAGCAGAAAAAATAGTGGAGTAAAAAAATAAATTTAATTTTAACCAAAAATGCATACATCTCTGTCGTTATTTTGCAGTTAATTCATTTGGTAATCATAATTTTTAGCTAATTTTTAACCTGGAAAGGTACAAATAAAAGCTTTGAATGGAAAACTAAGTTAAAACTCAATTACCAATTAATATCCTTTATTACTAGATTCTGTTGTTATCGAAAGATAAAAGAAACTTTGGAATTAATATCGGAAATTTATAGGTATAAAAAACAACTACTAATATTAGCTATGCACGAACTCATTTTAGCATCATGTATGAAAGTATTGCAATTCAAGTGTATAAGTCAACAGCATCTGATTGTTTAGAGTTGATTATAATCTAGTTCTTTTTGTGCTTTCTGAAATCACACACGATTACATTGAAAAGCAAGCTTATTGACGCAAATGAATTGTTGCAAAAACAACTCAAACGCTGGTAACCAGGACGATAAAGAGCTCAGTGCTAGATTTCAATTGGCTAAGTATGAATTCTAATTATGCTGGTCGGCCACTTTTAATTCTCCATCCACAGCACTTAAATGTTCAAACAAAATGGAGGAGTTTCTTCAGAGGACCATTTGTTTTAGAGCAACATTCAGTAATTACTTAACTAAGGTCAGCAAGAAGAGTAAAAAGAGGTGGTTCAGATTTAGCAAAGAAATCATCAATCCCTAATCATAAGCAACTAAAATTGATTTAGATCATTGAGTTTAGAAGCATCTCTTGGTAATATAACGACCTCAAGTTATCATCAGTAATGATGTGACGGAACCTAAGTATAACCCAATCACATGTAAAATTCAGGAGCCGTTGACAGATTAGTCATTCGCTAAAGTTCATAACCAGTAAAAGTTCGGCAAGTAGAGATTAAAATCAGTATGGTCTCAAGTGTAGTAAAACCCTAATCACAGGCAAGTTATGGTCTAGTTCGGTTTATCAAAGTTCAACTTATTCGGGATTTGAAGCAGGGCCGCAAAGCCTTATCAATAGAATTTTTTCACAAACAACCATTAGTCGCAGCCACACACATACATAAAGGATCAAAGTAGACATCAGCTATAACAATGAATTATAATTCAAGAAGACAGCTAAAAAAACCACGAATAAACATTCGCACTTACCCGGTCAACTTTGTCACTCCATAATTCTTGATCCGACTCTTCTTACCAACGAGCTGGTATTCTGAGGAAGATTGATCAACATTCAGCGGTGTCTCAATTTGCGATAATTGATTATGATTGTATTCCAAACATAACTAATGAAATGGATCAGGAAACTAGATGCAGATTACAAAGCAGAATTAAGAGCACACTGATTCCAGTTGTCTGAGCACTACACCTAGTTGTTGCTTCCATTTTTTCCCCCAAAGTCGGAATTGTAAATTATGCTGGCAAGGAACTTTTACATACAGCTCTTCTATAAGCATGTCTGCTACATTCTTGAATTTGAATATTTTAATCAAGGTTTAAGTATAGCTTCGATTCTTTAAATCAAAGAGATCAAATGGACGTAGAGATTCATTTTAGTTTCTCGTTTCATTGCACAGCGTAATAAACACTGTGTTAGCAGTAGCATTTAATTTTTCTAATACATACACATGCAAGATTCCTAGCTAGCTTCAAGAGTTATTCTGCATTACCAAGCAAAATAATGAACCTCCTGCATACAGTTCAGCAATTCAATCAATCTTAAGCTACTTCAATCAGTAATCTACCTGATTCATGGAGAGCAATAATAGATAACCATTAACTAACTCCGGTACAGCGACAATGTATACTAGGAGATCACCTCTAAAGAGCCGTGGAGATGCGCAATGACTGGATTTTACTTCGTCTTTACCATCTCCATCGTATCTATAAAGAGCATGAGCTTCCACTCCTTTCTTGTGGATGATCTGAGCGGTCGACATTCCTCCCGCGTGTTTTGTGTTTCGCAAATTTTGGATGCTAGTTACAAAATGGGCCGAAACACATCGAACCCTAGTCTGTTATTGATTCAGTTGAGCTTATCCTGCTATTTTTCTATAATGGGCTCTTTCTGGTTAAGTTGTAGAAGCCCGTGGCATACTTCAAGAAAAGGCCCTTTTGGTCTCAACTCACTGGTGGAGGAACCCATACACGTTGGTGGTCAAGCCCATAGGATCGGGTTGCATTCGACTCGTCCGCCAGGTTACGGCCCCGAGTCAACCCACTTCGATATACGAAAGGAAGCAGTATTATGCATATTTTTCTCGTCTCTTTTCTGGCTTTGAATGACAGAGTTTGAATATGAAAGATTCATATGGGTCTAATATTTATGAATATTCAATTTCAGACCAATTTTACTATAAGTTCCTTGCTAGTCTGCCGGAGCTGTTAGCTGGATGTTCTGCTCCTCCCATTATTGCTTTCCTCGTGATTCAGTCTTTTTTGCTATGAACTGACACATTTTGTTGTAGTCATGAATTCGTCATTGAGGGTAAGCATACAGTAAAAGATGGCGTGCTTGAAAGAGTGACAACGAAGTAATGTGTGCAAGTCGAATGAAGGATAGCTGAAAGTGGCTGCCAAACTATGGAGATTCTTCACTTAATTAACAGTTTTATAAGTAAAGATACAAGGCCTTTCCCATATAAAGAGTCAATATACGGAAATTCATTTAACGCTCCGGGCACCCTTAACAGCTTCCTCCTGCATCATATCTTACGAATCCCATGAGTTCTGGTCCTTCCAGTCTGGGGTTATTCACAAAACTGCAAACCAATAACCCGCAAACAAAAATATATGTTAGCACAGAAAAGTAAATGGTATCAGTGCATATTTAAATGAGCAAAACTGGTTAGTAAGTTACCTTTCTTCAGAGAACTTGGAGAACGAGCCAGATGTAGGGATTGTGCCACACAGATCATTATTTGACACATCACTGCACCAATAGATTCATCATAAAGTTTCAGAGAGTTGTGTTTAACGGAAACAGAAAGGATATCTTGGAGAATGAACAAAGGAAAGTCTTACAGGATCTTTAGGCTACTAAGTTTGGTGAGTTTCCTCGGTAGCTTACCAGTCAGTCTGTTACTGTTCAGTCTCCTGCATGAACAATACGTAAACCATCAGGCAAAACCATAACCAATGGTGTGGAAGATACTGACAATATAACTAGTTGCCAACGATTCGATTCTGATCAAACATTTATCAGTAGTATAAAGAAAAAAAGGGGAAAAGTTAACTATTCGAAACAAGGGGCTTACAGGAATTTCAGATTGGAGAGCTTAGAAAGAGAAGCAGGTATGGACCCGGTCAGGTTATTGTGGTAGAGGTCCAAACTCACCAGGCTCTTCAGATTCCCAAGCTCCTCCGGTATTGGACCCACTAGTTCATTCATGTACAGTTCCCTTTACAGTGGGCAAAAACAAGACAAACCAACTCTTCCTGTTAACATTAAATGCAGTGCTGCATGTGTAACAACAAAAAAGCAGCTTGCAAGCAAAACTGTAACTTTGGTACAGAAGTTGTTAAATTATCTCTTCTACAGTCATGTGCAATTTAACGCCAACAATATCTATCAGAAGCCCACATGATTAAATAGGGGAGGATGTGGTAGTTAAGGTAGGTGATCGCCATAATAGATATTGAGATTTCAGAATCAACCAGTTGAATAAAGCTTGTCATTTTAAAGACCCTAGCGGCCATTTCTGTCTATACGCATGGGTCTCTGTCATTAATGCAACATTCAGTAGATTAAGGCATGGCAACGGAAAGAGAAGATGGACCAAATTCCAACTCCTAACTAATGATGATCTCCAGTCACGCATGGGAATAAAACGGTAAAAAGGTTGAAATATGTGATTACAGATACTGAAGACGTTCAAGTTTCCCCAAATCCGGTACGAGACTGCCCAACAGCTTTGCATTTCCAAGGTCCCTGCATGTATCAGAAAGATAGCAAATCTCAGCAGAACAGCTCTTGAATCATCTTTGAGAAATCCACCAGGAAATCGGAGATTTGAAGTTATTCCTAACAGATTTCACCTTAGCGAGCAGAAAGTTTATAAGAAAACGTATAATTTTACGGAACAAACCAGAACCAAGAGTCCAACTTGATCGATTCAAAGGCAATACATGGGCGAGGCGGGAAATACAAGAGGTGACATCAAGCGAGAAAGACCAGATACGAAAACTTCAACTAGCTTACTGTCCAATACGTACAAAGTACTTGGAATAATTATAGCTACTGTGATTTTCTTGATAAGACAATAAGTGAGAACACATTGCTTCAAGTGAAGAAAAAAGCCAACAAAACAGTAAATACAAAAGCAGAAAGACAAGAAATAGAAATAAGAGAGACGGGGTCTGGTGGGAAATCCACAAAAAGAAAGAAACGAGAACAGGAAAGAACGCAAATAATGGATCAGGCTATGCATGCAAAGCTTACAGTCTGGTAACCCGATTGTCACTGTCACAAGTGACATGAAACCACGTACATGGATCCACCAAAGTCGGATCCCAGCTTTGCAAAACAAGTCCTGGATCCTTTACTGCTCTCCTCAACGCATACAGAGCATCACCTGTTCATATTAACAATCAAATATTCAAGAAAGTTACTGAAAACTGTTCATATTCAAACACACCCACGTACCAAGAGAACCGAAAGAAATGCATATATGCGTGTATTACCTTCGACGTTTGCATTTGCGGGTGATACAATGACTAATAGAAGAAGAGGAACCAGCAGACGAAAGAAAGTGGAACTCCTCATTAGAAAACACTTGAAAAGTTGACTCAAAAAGCCAGTACGAATGCACTTAGAAAACCTTTTTTGAGTAGGCGGGGAGTTTAGCAGGAAAGGTGTAGTTGGGCATGGAAGCCTTTGGTGGAAGAATATTTATAGAGCCCATAAACACAGGGAATTGATCATTATTGTGCATTGAAGAAAGAAAACTAAGGGAGGGAAAAGATTCATTTGCAAAAGTGTTAATGTGGGTGGTGGGTCTGTAGTCAAATTGTTTAGTTGTTTTCATGCAAATATTCCTTTTCACGTCCAACACTAGCTTTTGTTTATTCAGTGGTTAGACGATTTTGTCCCCATTGCCTGTTAAATCTACATATTCCTTTCTGCCATTGTTGGACAAAAAAATAAAAAGAAAAGGCTGTAACTTTGTTAGCATAGCAAGCAGTTTAAAGAAGTCCTGCTCAGTGGTCCTCATGTTTGATTTTGACAATTTCGTGTTTCCTTATTAGCAATAAATTCAAACACAATTATGTGATTGCATGTTCAGTGATACTCATGTTCGATATTTAATAAAAGCTCATATATATCATTATCATTATGTTACTAATGTATTCAAAATTTCGTATGACCAACCCGATTATCGCTGTCATAATTGTTCTATATATAAAGACATGAATGGAATATGTTTTGAGAATAAAATGCGAAAATGGGAAGAAGGAAAAGAATGAAGTTAAGAAGAAAGGGTTTGAAATAGAGCATGTGCTGTGAGGGAGATAATTGTGGATAGAGGAGAATATTAATTGGGGACAGAAGCTTGTCCGATTGCAGAGTGTCAAGGTTCCCTAGTCACCACATAAAAAAGTAAGACATCTCTCTCTCTTGAGACTTTATATATGAAGTCTAAAGAATCGCATACACCCCACTGGCTTATAAAGAATATTTACTACTCACTAATGGCTGCTCCTCTGACATTCATAACATACATATTCTCTTCTTAATTACTTCTTTCTTTTCCCTTTTCCCCCCATTTGATTCTCTCCCTTTCTTTTGTAGTCCACACCACTCACTCTTCTTAAAATTCATTAGGAAGATCAATCAATTATATGACATTTAAAATATAGATAGATTTCAGGTTGGAAAGCAATCAGAGATATAAAAGAAAGCATTATCCCCAGCAGGGATAAGTCAACTATGCACGTCTGCAGAATTATGCTCAGCATGCATGCAGCATTTTTCCATTTTTTTTATTTTAAGACAGAGGTTTTTCCAGTTTTCCAGAAGGATATCTATATATATATATATATACACACACACACACACACACAAATAGAGAAGCAAGGTGGGAGGAGGTCCACTGAGAATGAGAAGGAAGGAAGGAAGGAAATGTGAGGGTAGGCATGTGAGACTCGTCTTTTAAAGCCCTGGAATGGATCATCGAGTACAAAGCATAGAGCTGAAGGATCCATCATTGTATCTTTTTTTTTGCTTTTTTGATCTTTTTGACTTGTGTTTCGTTTGATGTTTGTTTTTATGAGCATAATACCCATTTCACTAATAAATAATTACCATATTATATATCATATATAAGTTCGTCTCTCTATCAAGACAATATTTATATTATTCTCTCACGAGCACTTATATTATGAATGTCAAAATAATTTTTACCGAAATATAAATTATAAAAGAAGGGTAATTTTTCTCAAAAAAATTAGAATACTATGAATAAAAAAAAGATGGGTGGTGGGATTTCTTAAAAGGAGTGAAATGAGAAAGGGAGGGGGGGGGGGGGGGGGGG
>CANYBF010709366.1:0-11989 GCA_948192965.1 Dalechampia spathulata
CCAATTAAGCACGTTTTCCAAAACTCATCGTTTTTGACCTGCAAAATACGAAATATACACAAGTCAACTGTTCTAATAAATAAATAATGCTAAAATAGGTGCTTTGTGGGCATAAAACATGACACTTTTACGCTCGATCAAATTTAAAATATAATTGTGATATAAATTCAAATTAAAAATCAAATCAACATAAATTTAAAATTACTCCTAAAAATGACATTCTCCCTACTTTTTTTTAGCATGATATAATGGTTATTTATGGGTTAGATAGAATTTGATCCGAGTTTTGACTGAACTAAAATGAGAATAATTGAGAATATAGACGGCCACCAGAGACACTTGTGTTTTCTTTCAGCAGATAATCAAAGACATGTTTATTAGATTTTATACACCTGTCATGGCACAGCTTAATTGGTATAAATGTGGGAAAAATTATGGCGTGCATACTTTTATGGTATGTTAACTGATTTTGAATATTTTCTTAGATATCCCATCACTCGTATTTTTATGAAAATGACTTTGATCATATACGAGAAACCGATACATCTGCCGTATTACTAGTCTGACGAACGAACATTTTCTTTTTGACTAAATAAGAAAGCTACAAGTTTAATGTAGGGCATCAGCGAACATAAAATAAAATAGCATGACAAAGAAAAGATAAGGAACCATTTCCACAGCTCACAATATAGAACGGAACCTTCAAACCAAGCATCTCATGGAGGGCAGCGAGAAATAAGCAATGGAACTTCAGATTCAAAACTAACATTGTAAACAATGTTCAACAGTTAAAAAGGTTGACTTTCAATGACCACTAAAAATCCTACCGACACACTCTTTAGGTTTTAGCAAGCTGGTTAAAAATTCAGCACTCAGTTATACCAATCATCACAACTAAAAACAAGCTTTGCCTCAATTAGACAGACAGACCAGCAGCAGCAGCCTTTTGATTTCAGCAAGTACAAGATTTAAAACCGTTTATTATTATTATATAGTATTCAAGAGAACAGAAACAAACATAGACAAGTTATCTTCACTGTTCAGCATAATGAAATGAATCACCACCTAGAGGCCATGATACTCTTCAAGATCCACACTCGGCTTAAACTGAGAAGACGTGGGGACCCCAACGCATTCTCCCTTCTCACCCGAATTGGCTGCAGCACATGATTCTCCCACAGAATGAAGTAATCCACCGCCTGCAGATTGCAGCCCCAAGATTCCATCAGAAGCAGCAGAAGCCACTACAGGATCCATCTTTGGAAAGGGCAAGTAGAGACTATGCACGACAATCTTCAAATTACGAATCACTTCAGGAACCTTAACTCTCACATAGTTAATCCTCAATGGAGGAACCGCTGCTCCACCTCCAGAAGTGCTGGTCACCACAAGAGACTGTCCTCTTTCAAGAGTAGGCAAAGTAGCCCCTAAAGGAAGCTCTTCCAAGTCAGCAGCAGTCAAGTACACATCAGGAACTATATGAAACCTTATGCTGCTAATATACGAGTGAGCTCCAGAAAATATTGACGAGTCATCAAGCGCAAACATTGTCATGTTACCTAATGCCACCAGCTCAGCATATTTCACTATTATAGCAAGAGAAAGAATACTAAAACCGTTGTTACGTAGCCGTAACATAGCATCACGTAACATCAAGCGCATGACGGCAGGCTGCGGTAAAAGCTGGTGATGACGAGAGAAACTATCGGCGGTTTGTTGCTGGTTGTTAGGCGGAAATGTTAAAGAGTTTAACCTCTCAATGTCGCATGAAAACTGCGAGAGAGGTGCTATATATCCTTGGATACCATGGATGACGATGAGACCGTTGTTAAAAACATCAGGATGCGTAATCTCTACTCCACCGATAAAAATTTTAACGGTAGGGGGAGATGTACTGTTAGCTTTTCCGCTAGCATTAGCATTTTCAAAGGAAGTGGACGTGATGGTGAGGCAGCGACCAGGGCTTAGCGTTTCAATTTTAGTACCGAAAGCGAGTTTACGGAGATAGTCGATAGTGTAAAGTCCAGGTACGATATGTTCCCGGAGGAGATTAGGGATGGAGCATGATAAGCATGTATGAAGAGAAGCATCAGAGGGAGCAAAGAGTGTAGAAGGACCTGACCATGATGTTGCAGAGGTGTCGACAGAAAGCGAGGGAGCAGCTGCCGAGAGCTCGTTGAAACCAAGATGTGAAAGGATTGGCCCGAGCAAAGTAGTGTGTGTAAAAAATGGAGTATCATGCAGTTCGTTAGATATCGTTGGCGGAGGTGATGATGTGTGGAGCGACTGCGGCGATGGTGTATGAGCGGTGATGGTTGCTTGAAATAGGTTTAAAATCGCAAAGAGCAGCAAGAATGGCAGAGAGTTCGCCATTGGAGAGAGAGATGCAAAACGTTTAGAGAGTGAAGTGAGGGTTGTGGAAAGAAGGGAGAGATTTATAGGGAAAAGGAGATAGTCACAGGTGGCGCAATGGTGAGAGCCCGTGTATGATACTGCTCGTGGGCTATTGGGAGATGGACAAAGAGACGGTTACACGAGTTTGTTGTGTAGAGAGAGGAGAATGTTCGTTTCTCTTTCTGTTATAGGTTTTGGCGGGAATTTGAAATAATTAGGTTTGTGGTTAATGAAGGGCTGATGGTCAGGTTTTGAGAGACGCTTAGAATCCCGTCTACGGCTGTGATTCGCTTGTTTGCTAGTTCCGTGTGCATGCGATTTTGGATGGATAAACCAATGTTGCACCGTGGTTAAAAGGGAATTTTTAAAAAATATTCCGTGGAAAATAAATTTTTTTAGTTTTATTAATCTTTATTTTTTAATAAAAATATCATACTTATAATAAATTTTATATCATGATAAACAGAAAAATATCAAATGAAAATTTCATAAGATTTTGAAAATTAAATAAAATTATATTCAAATATAATTATGTAAAACGAACAGAATTTAAATGATTTTATGATATTATCAATAAAATGATATTAAAATAAATTATAAATTCATAAAAAAAATATGTGAAATTTTTTTAAAATATGATTTTAATAATAAATTCTTTTACATCTATTAATAAAAAATATTTTTCATAATAAACAATATTTTAATTTTTAATAATAAATTCATTTAGATTTATTATTTTTTATAAAAATATTTTTTAATAATAAAAAATATTTTTATTTTTAATAATAAAAATAATTGCAGTTTTTTCATTTTTGATATTCTTTGATCTTTTATTTTTTTTAACATATAATATATTACTTCCTATAAAAATATATTTTAAAATTAAAAATTATTAAAATATAAAAGTATATTATTTTATATTAATATTTAAAAAATTATAAATTCTAAAAATAGTGAATTTTCTAAAATAACTGAATGATACGGGCATGCAAAAAGGATTACACAAGTCGCCAATCAGTTTTTTCATTTTTTTTGATATTCTTTTAATTTTTATTTTTTAATATATAATATATTATTTTCTATAAAAATATATTTTAAAATTAAAAAATTATTAAAATAAAAATATATATTCTTCTAAATTAATATTTAAAAAATTATAATTTACAATTTTGATTTCCAATACTCAATATACATTTCAAATCCTTTCAATATTTGTTATGTATATTATATAAATATAATACTTTTTAAAAAAGTTTATATTTTTTAAAATAATTTTATTAATTTCATATTTTTGAAAAAAATATATTTTTATATTTTCATAATTTTGAAAGATTGTACTGTATTTTTTTTAAAAAACCATAATAAAATCATGATTAAAATATTTTTTAAAGTATGTATGTATATAAAGAGTATACAATTGGGATACAAAAAGTATACTATTGAGATATCAAAGGTTTACAAAATTATATTTTTTATGAGTTACAATATTAAAGATATAAATATTTATAGTATATTTTACAAAACGTAATATCTGATATGTAAGGTTTACTATAAGTATATAAATATACAACAAGTATACAAAAGGATTATAAAATTATATTTTTCATTAGAAAATATTAGAGGTACAAGTATTTATAATCTATTTTATGAAACATACTTTTTGATAAATAAGGTTTACTAAAAGTATATAATTGGTATACAATAAATATACAATAGGTATATAAAAGGTTTATAAGATGGATACAATAATTACATCAAAAAAGTATGAAAAATAAAAAAAATATGCAAAATCATTTAAATTGGTAACTATTTTTTTCATCATAAAAACATAAATTCTTGATATTCCTTCTCATTAATTAGCAAAATATCTAAAGGAGTACAAATAATTATCATAATTATTGAAACATCCAAATGCACAAGATAGAGGTAAAAGCATTGATCCCAAAGGCTATTGAATTTAATGAAAAAAGGAACTAAATTTTACAGTAAGATATATTAAAGTTTTTTCTTAAATCATAGAACATTTGTTATCTTTAAGTTTTCAATTATGAATTAAAAGACTTACATAATTAGAGAAAAATAAATTGGAACAACTTGTAAACTTTAGTGCAAAGGGGACAACATCTCGACTGATCGGATGTCGAAACTGTCAAATTAAATCTCACTTCTTCCAATGTAGATATTTAATAATTTTGCCGCAGTGGAAGAAGGGCCGATCTTACAAGGACAGAATGAATCTTTGATTCTTTGCGATAAAAATAAAATAAAATAATTCAGAATTTATCGAAGAAAAATAAATAAATAAAACAAATTTGGATTTTGGAAAATATCAATATGAAAAGACTTCCCAATTGCAAGCGACAATTAATTATTGCTAGATCATGATCATCGATGAAATGATAATTCAATGGTAAAAGCACCAAACCAGTTATAGCACACCAAGAAAGCCTCGCATGAATCAATTCATCCTTATTATTGAGACAATAAGGAAGTAGCTCTACAATCGCCTCTAATTTCTGAATAGACACGATGGAATCAGCTTCGCACACAGCCTTCTAAAAATTGCATTAAGGATTAGAAGAACTCGATTCTAATTAACACTTAAGAATCATCTCTGCCATGTTTAAACTATATCGTTTAATTCACAAAGAAATTTAAAAGCCTTTGACCTTAATTAACACTTTGATTGCTACTTTAGCAAGTCGAGTGCCAATTACAAATCAAATAACTCACTTAGTAGTATGTATAAAATAGAATCATGCAAAGGGTCCTTTTTAACATGTTCCTAAGAAATATAATGGTTCATCGATTTATAGAATTAAAACGAATAATGATTTACCATTGAAATTAGAAACGATTGATCCCACATAATCTTCAATAAATTAATTGTGTTACTCTTGATTGGAGAATAGAAATGCCTAGCAAGCATCATAGGCAGCAACATCAATTCAAAAATAAAATTAAATACTTGAAAGAAATAAACAATAATAATATTAATGCTAATATTCGACTAAACAAAATCTAACTCTACTCAACACTTATAATAGAAATAAGTCTCATATTTATAGGAATTGAAAATAGACTAAATAAATAAATAAAATAAATATCAATCCTTATCTTTAGATAGGATCTCCTAAATCTAATCTTATATAATCTCGAATTGCAAAATAGAAAATCAAATTCGTTGGGTCCTTGTGCCTCCTCTTATGCCCATAAGCGTTGGTCATACAAATTGTATTCTACCTTAGCCTCTAAAATGTGATAAAAACTCCTTTTAACTTCCTTTTTATTTTTCCCTGTTTTTACCTGCAAAATACAAAAATATAACCAAGTCAAATGTTCTAGCTACTTTCTTAATCTAAAATGGACCATTTTATGCATGAAAAACATGCATTTTAGTGCTCAATCATATACCCCCACACTTACTCAATGCTTGCCCTCAAGCATTCTCAATCCCTTCCATTAAATCAAAAACTCAATCCATTCTAATCAAAACAGCAAGAGTCAAAGAAACAACATATATTCCTAACTTCTAAACACAAGTATTTCATCAAAACAATCCAACCATCAATAGAATCTCAAAAAATACAAGGCTTTCATCCCATAATATTCTTGCACAACCATACTTTTCAGAAATTGTATCTAAGCAAAATATTATAACATAAATTAGCACATAGCAAAAAATTTCCAAACCCGCCAAGTATTCATTGCTCTATTTTTATCATTCATTGCAATAAACCAATTTTCAACAAGTTTTAAATTTTAGGAACTATAAAAAGTGAGATATGAATCGGCCCTAAAGAAGGGGGATACTCTCCCATTACTAATGTCTCCGTACACTATAGCAGCTTAAGGGGTGTCTAGGTTCGATCCACCTAAAACCAATCAGCAAAGCTAAAAGTGTTAAGTTCTTTTTTGAAGAATGTGTTTTTGTTGAACTTGTAACGGCCTAAAAAGGGTCAAATTCTCCCAACCATTAACTACTCCATACACAATTCGCTTAAGGAGCTTGAATGCAGTACCACTCGAACCAGTTAGTGTTGGTTTCAACATATTTCCTCTTTATTCTTTTGGTTTTTTTTATTTGGTTCAGCTTTTTAACATTTCAAGCTAAGATAACCTGGTGACAGGGGAATGAAGTACACACATGCCAATTCATTCATGCAATTAAAATCAAATAAAAGGCATAATTCATTCATGCCAATTCACCAAGTAGTTTCATCAATTTTGCTTCTAATTGAACAATTTATCAGAAATAACTCATGCAAAGTAATCAGAAACAATGACATATTCTTAAACATCAAAACTTTTTTGAAAGAAATTGGTTCAAGGATTTTGAAAAGAAATAAATAGATCTAGAAAATTAAGTGCAAAATAAAAGTAAAGCAAGCAAAAATGAAAAATTATGATCAAACACATAATCTGCACTTAAATGGTCCATAAAAACACAGAAACTAGCAATAGTCGCCCACAGTTACACCCCCACCCCCCCCACCACACTTAAATCACATTGCCCCAATGTGAGGCACAACACAGCAATAAATAAAACATAAAAAATAGATTGAAAAATGACAGATATTGCCTGTTGGTTTTGCTCTGCTACTAGCAGGGTAATCACTGTTGCATCTCCAATGAGTGATGTAGCTCACCAACTTCTACGTCTAACTCATCCAATCTTAAGAAGATTTATCAAAAAGCTTCCTTCATGCTGGCTGTCATCTTCTCTAGTTTGGTATGCAACATTGAAAATTCTTGTAATAGTCCTGACTCAACAACTGCAATAGACCTAGGCTACAAAGTGGAAGCTGGTGTAGGCTCAGCTGTCAATTTTGCCTTCCTGAAAACTCTATTGTGCATAGGAATGATTGGTCCAAGGGGATAGAATCCGTAGCCAGGGGCTTTCTACTTTCTGCTTTCTGCATAGTAAACCTATCTCATCTAAACTAGATAAGTCAAGAGGTAAAAGTTCAATAATCTTATGGAGATTGTGAGAAGAAAGGTTAAATAATTTTAATTGAATAGCAAGGTAGGTCACAACGTGACCAAGAATTAGTCACTTAGAAGCTGCGACCACTACCTTTAGTTAAGCTACTATGAAACAGCTTAGATTGACTACCTTCCCTTCCAAAATACATTATAGGAAAAATAACTCAACCCTCATTACAATTCCTAGCAAATCATTCCTATAAGAAAAATAGTAACCTAATAGTCTATGCAGATAAGTTAGAGAACTATCTAGCAAGTAGGAATCTTTTACCGAGGCAGGGTCATATTTCTTTATGGAAACATCTATATACTTCTCCCATAGCTCCTTTGCATTAAATTTCTCTGGAATATCATAGAAGGCATCAACATATTCATATTTTATTTCATCAATCAAACCAAGAGTCAAATTAAATTTGTTGATGGAAAATGAAAAGTGTTATTCTAAAAGTTTGAATCGAATAACATCTGGGCTATCCAAAGGCAACAACCGCGATTTATCAAGAACAACTGCTAGTAAAATGGATAATTAATTTCCAGATACCTTTACCACATTGTACCTACAATATACTCAGAGCAGTTCAACTATAATTTTTCAATAGTAGGGTAGTCAATCATCTTACCTTGAACTACTTTGAGATTCACCATCTTAGCAAAATTTTTCTTCTCTTCTTTACCAAATTTGAAATGTCCATTAAGTTTGGATAGAGGTGGTGGCAACGCACCTTTCAGGCATTTACGTCTCGGATGCATGGGTATTGCTTCTTTAGATTGTTCTTCTGCTTGGTTCTCGGTTTCTGGTGCTAAGGTATATGGGGTAGCTTGCTTCGTCGATTCTTGCTGTGGTTATTCCACTGGTGTTCTCTCTCCTGGATGGATTCCTGTTCTTCTTCTTGTATCTCTTTGGATTCTTCAGTCATGACTTAGATGAGCTGTTCAGCCATTCTCTCATAATCATCATCCACCACCTTAGGAGGCAATTAAGCTCAGTTATATTGGTGAGGCTTGGGTGGTTTCCAACCGGTATAGAACTTGATTATGGTGTGTTCAATATCTACCGTCGATCTTACAGGAGGAACAAAAACTATTGGTTTCTTGGCTAGTGGTGAGAGCTCGTCGTCGTCCACCATAATGGGCTCTTTACCGGCGCATCTCTTGGTTATCGATCTGGTACTGATTGATTTTCTAGTGTGAACCATGGCTACCTGAAATCCCTAATTTAAGAATTTAGGGAAAAGTAAAATTGTGAGAGAGAAAGAATAAGATTGGGTCCTACACAGTAAATGAAGAGTGGTAAATATTTAAAGTCCCTTAAAAGATAAATTAAAAAGGAAATTTAAGTCATATTAGAAGACTCCCTCTATTAAAATGCATAATGTATGTTTTACTGCTCCCAAAAAATTTTCACTTGGACTTCTGCAAATAAATTGAAAGAATAAAATCAGATTCAAAGAAGAATTAAAAATCAGAAAATAGTAAAACTAAATTTTACTAACTAAAAACTAAATGCTATCTTATTGGCTGCCTTATGGGCATAACGTCTAACAAAAACAGGAAAAAATTAAAACTTAAATTGAAAAAATTAGTTTTGGTTTATAAGTCCCAGCTCGACTCCTGATATACTTTACTCTAAAAAAGGCTCGCTCAACGTGATAACACACGTTGGTTGAGTGAAGAATCCCTCATAGAATGGCTTGAAGCGATGTCCGTTCACTTTAAAAAAATTTCCTGAATCTGAACTTTGGATTTCTACTGCTTTTTATAGGAAAATATGTTTCACCTCAAATGGTCCTAACCATTTTGTCTTCATTTTTCCAAGAAATAGCTTTATCTTAGAATTGTACAACAATACTTTTTGCCCGACAATGAACTCTTTTCTACTCAAATGTTTGTCACGAAGTCTATATGTCTTGTCTTTGTAGATTCCTGAATTCTAGTAAGCTTCATTCCTGATCTATTTTAGTTCTTGAATCTGTAACTTCCTATGATTGTTAGCATTATCGATCAATATATTACATTGCTTCACTGCCCAATAAGCTCTGTGTTCAAGTTCAACTGGTAAATGATAAGGCTTACCATACATAATCCTAAAAGGTGACATTCCAATAGGGCTTTTATAAGTGATTTTGTATGCTCACAGAGCGTTGTCAAGTCGTACACTCCAGTCTCTTTGGTTAGGGCTCACTACTTTCTCTAAAATTGACTTGATCTCTCTGTTGGTGAATTCAGCTTGTCCATTTCCCTGAGGATGGTAAGCAGTGGTCATTCTATGAGTTATACCATATTTACAAAACAAAGATGCCACTTCTCTATTGTAAAAATGTGTTCCTTGATCACTTATTATCGCCTTTGGCATCATTAAACTTGACTACAGTTTTAGCATCATTAAACTTGGTGGCTTTGACTTCCACCCATTTAGATACATAGTCAACCAATACTAAAATATAAACATAGCTGAATAAAGGTGGGAAAGGTCCCATAAAATCCATCATCCATATATCAAATATTTCATAAACCATAATTCCTTTTTGGGGCATTTCATTCCTTCATCCAAGGCCTCCTGTTTTCTGGCAATTCTTGCAGTGTTTGCAAAACAAGTAAGCATCATGATGTATAGTTAGCCAATATAGTCCACTCTCTAAAACCTTCATTTCTATCTTTTTTGGACAAAAATGACCTTCACACGTATACGTATGATAAAACTAAAGTACATAATTTACTTCAGTTTTCAGGATATCTCCGAATAACTTGATCAGTGTAGTGCTTCCATAAATAAGGTTCATCCTACACGTAGTATTTTATGCTGCTTCTAATTTGATTTTTCTCATTCCTTGATAGCTAGTTTAGTAAATTTTTGGTACATAAAAAATTAATGATGTCAGCATACCAATAACTTTTTTTTATCATATTTAACATAAAATTCATTGGGAAATTCATCATAAAATTTGCATGGCTCCAAATTTGATAGTCTGCTCAGATGATCAACGACCAAATTTTTTGATCCCTTCTTGTCTTGTAGTTCTAGATTAAATTCCTAGAGCAATAATATCCAACGACTTATCCTAGGCTTTGCCTCATTTTTCTTCAATAAATACATAACCACTGCGTGATCAGAAAATATAGTTACTTTAATACCAAGCAAATAAGAATGAAAATTTTCTAACGTAAATATTACAACATATAATTCCTTTTTAGTTATCAAATAATTGAACTGAGCATTGTCCAATGTCCTTAATGTATAGCTTATCACATGTGGTTCTCTTTCATTCCTTTGGCAAGTCCTACACCAACTGCATGATTACTCACATCACATATGATTTCGAAGGGTAATTTCCAATTGAGCGGTTGCATAACAGGGGCTATAATTAGCATCTCCTTAAGCTGATTGAATGCTTTTCTGTATGATTCATCAAAAATAAAATTGACTTCTTTCTGTAGAAGCTTGCAAAGTGGTCGAACAACTTTCAAGAAATCATTTATAAATCTCTAGTAAAATCCTACATGTCCAAGGAAAGAACGAACTTCCTTCACAGTTGAGGGGTAAGGCAATGATTTGATAATATCAATTTTAGCTTTATCAACCTCGATTCCTTTCCTCGAGACTACATGGCCTAAAATCAATCCTTGATCATCAAAATCAGAAAAGATACTAACCATACAGTGCTGGAACGTTGTTGGCGCATTATACAATTTGAACGACATTCGATTAAAAGCGAAAGTACCGAAGGGACATGTAAATGTCATTTTCTCTTAGTCCTTGGGTGCTACAAGAATTTGGTAGAATCCTATATATCCATCTAGGCAATAATAATGCATACGATCTATCAAGCGTTCAAGCATTTGATCAATAAATGGAAGAGGATAATGGTCTTTTCACGTGATGGAATTTAATTTTTGATAGTCAATACAAACCCTCCACCTATTTTGAACACAAGTAGGTACCAATTCTCCCTCTTCATTACCTATTGTCGCACCCTAAATTTTGAGCTTCTCGGATTGATTGGGATGAACCGGATCTTTATCATCACTGTTTGCCTTCACGGGCGTTCCCGGTTCACCCTGGTGCAGTTCAGGGTTCGATTTAGGGTTGCATTTAGGTCTTTTTTGTCTTTCTGAGTCTCTTACCCGTTCGGGTATCTTTGGTTAGGTTAGGGTATGTCACTTACCCTTTCGGGTAAGCTTGGTTTTACTTGTTCGGGTATGTCTTTTAGCCGATCGGGTAAATGATCTTACCCGATTTGCTTCTTTAACATACCCGATCGGGTATGTTCATGGGATCTGTTATAATTTGAAAGGTAGGTATTTTGGCGGGAGGAAGGTTTTACTTAGGGTTTGAAATTCCATTTTCTCTCAATTTTGCTAAAAACCGCGAATTGGAAACTTGATTTTAGTTCATTAATTGATTGAAATTGATTAAATCACATAGAATTCAACTTGTTTTGTTTAGTTTTAATTGAAAATCTAAAAACCTAAGCATTAGTTTGATTAATTTGGATTTTGAGTTGCTAATTACCTAGACACATTGGATTACTGATTGGATTAAAGCTTCAAGTCATTGGAGAATCAACCTAGGTAACTCCTATTACTTTCTATTCAATTGCAATTCACTTTT
>CANYBF010709615.1:0-5000 GCA_948192965.1 Dalechampia spathulata
ACTTTTAATGCTTCCTTCACGCTTTATTATCTGTGTTGTGTCTTCTTGAGTGCCCTATGCCATGTAACCGTATGCTTAATCAAACTTGAACCTAATTGTGTGCTTAGGAGTTTTTGTTTGAAATTAAATAAATGAACATAATAAGATGGAACATGAACAAATTCGAAATCCTGAACCCAAACTCTGAAGAAATTCAGGCCGCTTTCCAACACAGGGAGGCCCGGGTTTTATTTCCTAGTTTTTGAGTCATTCAATTGAATTGACAAAGCAAACTAGGTGGCGACTCCATTAAAATTTGACGTGATCTTTCTAGGTTAAAAGCAATCAAACGGGGGAAACGCCATTGGGAGCAAGCACCACGGCCTTTCACGCCGAACAGCATGCAGCGCTCCCGCGTCTGGGACGCGCTACTCTTACACCAATTATGCATAGTATAATGATATGATTGTTCCTAAGGTTGGTTAAGTTTGGTCCCTCCTTAGCAAGCCATGTGACAATTATTAACTATGAGGTAGGTTGAGTTTTGGTCCCTCCTCAATGAGCCACAAGAATATATTATGAAAAGAGATAAAGAAGAAGGTGTAAAGTGTTTGCATTCAAAATTCATACAACATATCATTACTATCCAATTGAGATGAAATGATAAGAGCAAAGTAGAATTCAATGCAATTGCAATCATTGACATGAACATTATACAACAACTATCTCATGCATAAGAATAATGAAATGACAAAGGTAGAGGAAATGCTATACATCATTGCTATAGTTACATAAATGGCATAGAAGTGTCACATTTAAGACATACATATATTAACCTTGTGAAGTTCAGCTAAAGTTAATATGACTTTTCCATAACATGAATACATAGTGCTAATATTACTATCAAAATATTTGAAATGTTTACAAGGATTCTCGATGATAAAATACCGTATACTTACATTCTTCTTTATGGTTGATCTATATTTGTTATCACTTTGTAGTCTATGAATGATTTATTCTCAGCATTTGGCTTATGCATAAGCCAATTTAGTCAAAAGATGCAATCGGATCAGTAAAGCGCCAGTGCATCAAAACAATCTAAGCCATGTACAACCTTCAAAATGCATTTTTAAGAATATAACATATTCCTAATGAATGTTTTGTTAGTACAACTATCACTATAAAATATTATGGCAGTAAAATATTTTATGCTTGTAAACTATAGTAGAGGTGTTATAAATATTAGCGTGTGAAGCATGTAAATGTTGTAAAAAATGTTTATCTATAAAAGATTATTAGATGGCATGCCATGTTTATAATATGAATGATTTATATGGCAGATGATGTTGAAGTTATAGGTTATGAAACCAACAACAATGAAAATAGGCTAGATATATTTTGATGGTAAAAAAAACTACAGATCTTTTATAGAGTAATTAATGAATCCTTAAGTTATGATTTTTATTAATCATACTATGAGAGCATGTTTCACCAATTGAGTGTGACACTAACTTAACTTAATCATCTCTTAAATTGGTATTTATTTCCTTATAATAAACTTATCTATATAGTTTTTTCAACTATTTTCAAAACTTTCCTATTACAAGTCATTTTTTTTATAGAGAATAAAAGGAGTATATTGTTTACCCCTACAACTTGAATTGATAACCTAGTGGAGTAGTTTATTGAATCTTTTATTTTATATCATATTATGCATTTTTTTATTTTTTTATGTTTAAATAAGATAATTCAGAACTATGATAAAAATGAGCTAAAGCAAGTAAGATGTTACATCTATTTATATATGAGCAAGATGTAATAAACAAGTCAACATAATTAAATATAATCAATCCTAAAATAAATTAAATTATTACATCTAAGTACCAAGCAATGCATGCATTCACTGAAACATAACCACAAAAAGATGATAAAGATGTCAAGGATATGAAAAACATGTTTAACACACAAGCAAAAATTTATCTTCCCCTCTTTTAGAATGTAAGTGTCCTCAATGATAGAATATAAAAGAATGAAAGGAACATAAATGGCAAAAGTTAAAATGAACTACCTTAAAAGTGAATGATGCAAGAGGTGCCAGTTTGTTTGTTTGGTGCCATGAAAAAAGGTCAAAGTACCTAAAAGAAAAACAAATAAAAAAGAATATAGGAATAATGAAATAAAAGCAAATAATGTGAATTAATATGAAAAAAATAATAGTAGTAAAGAATGAAAGAAAAAAATAAAATAGTAAATTAAATTGCATTGGACTACTTAAGAAAACTAAGAAAATTAACAATTTATAGATATTATGAATGATTATAGATGCACAATTATACCTTGCTATTGATTTAAGCTCATGATACAGAGTGTTATAAAAATATATAATTATTTTATATCAATGTTAATTTGTAATGCATTAAGGTATTTGAGATATTTGAGTGGTTATAAGAGTTTTTTTTACGGGATTAAGAAGGGCAAGAGAGTTTAGAAATCTCCTAAAATGGTAAGGAGGTCCTAATAAAACTTGGATGGATGATGGAACATAAGACAGGAGCTAATTTCTCAAGTGCAACATTCAGTTGCTAATATGGATGGAGTTATAGAATGATTAAGACTAAAGTATTTATGACTGGCACGATAATGCTTCCTGCTGGCTATTGTTTAATGAACACATGAAATTAAAAATATATTATTATAAGATTTCTTAGCTGGTAACCTATAGGTATGAGCTTGTTCCTTAAAGTTAAAGTGTTGGAGCAATTATGACAAGATATCAAGCCTAAATATAGAACTAACTAATTCTATTATAAAGAAATTTAATTTATTCATGTTGAAATCCATTCTAAGGCTAAGGTGCATGTCGATGAGTAATGTAAGCTTCATAAAAATACAAAATATTGGAGCTAATAGAAGTAGGAATTATTAGTGAAAGTTTATGCCTTGAATTATAAATGATGGCTCAAAATTAAAGATAGAATAGATAATTTATTTGGTTATGGAAACAATGTAATTATAAAGAATTTACACATGTATTTATTGATAACTAATGTGAGTTATTTAATAGATAGTTGGCTTATGCATGAAATTTTTTATTTACATGGTCAATCCTATAAGAGTATGTGTATGTAAGTGATAAAAATCATGAAAATAGGATTTGACCAATTAGAAGGGTTTGATAGCATGTATCAATTGGGAAAAGGTCAAGTAAACTGATATAAAATCCATTAAAATAATGGATTAAATAATTCATGAGGAATTATTTAATATGCTTAAATAGATATTGAAATCGAAAGGAATTATGAGCTAAAAAACATGATAGGGTATAAAGATACATTAATTTACTAATGCATGGCTTCACTAACTGTTAATTAAATGTTAGATTTTGGTTGCTTAAAAATCATGTAAGTAAAGGGGTAGGATTAGCATATCTTGAAGTAGTAAACATCCTAAAATATGAGGAAATAATAAAATTATAGGTATATATGTCAATGAGTTTTTAAGCATGAATTAAAGAAAATTATACATGCATGAACACCAATTTTATGCCAAACTAACCAAATATATACAATTAATTTTAAGGTTATTTTATTTATTTCAATATGGAATCATGAAATAAACATTTTTTCTTGGTCATATTATTCAATGAAGCTTAAATGCATCAATAAGTAGGCATGTAAGCAACTAATTATGAATTCATTCTAAGTATATCAATAGATATATAAGTTTGTGAGCGAGGCTTTCATTGTGACCTAGAGTGAGGCTTGCGATAGATGACATTAGGGGCCCATTTAGAGTGAAATCGCAATTTTTTTATGGGCTACCCGAATAATGAAATGGACTCAAAAGAGTCATAAGTTAGGGTCACCACTAGATGGTTATGAATTTGGTTTAATCAACCCATAGCATGTGTGCTAAGTTAAACCCTTCATAGATGGGTTTAGATAATGAAGATCTATTATCTTAGAGTTTTTAAGTTTGATTTCACAATTTTAGTTAGATTAATTGTCCTAGGTAGGTAAGCAAGCAAGAGCGTAAAAGTAAGCTTTTAGCATGACATGTTATAGCGATAAGCATAACATAACATAATATGACAGAGTATAGCATGGCATATAAGGCTATATAATATAAGTATGGCATAATTAGGTGTTTATTTTAATTCTTAAAGAGCTTATACCTTGGAATTAAATATTTGTATTATATGTTATGTGTTGTAAAGCTAATACCTAAAGGGTATTTATAGGAGCCTTAGGGAGTGTACCAACCTTAGGTTGGTAAAATGGGATAGAGTCCTTTTTCCCTAACTATGTGCTATGCACATAGTTGGAAGCCTATTGCATGCACTACCTCTCATGAGTCGAATGGTAGGTGATTCATATAATTAAATGACTTGTAAAGGCATGAAACTCATGTGTGTAACTCAGTTTCAGAAATGGGAACCCATATCGAGCCGTACTAGTAAGAAAACAAGTTATAATGTGCACATATAAGAGGCCAATAAAATTGCATGTGCGAGGGTAAAATCTAGTATCAATAGAGTTATTAAGAAAGATGATTGTATGATTTATTAATATTAAGCTTATATAATATAGCTATATAAGCTTTATGGAATGAACATCTATCAAATCCATGCGCCTAGCAAGGTAAATTATAATTATTATAAATCAAGGAAACATGTATGTGTTTAATACTTCTTGGATGGCTGGAAAATGTGGCTGATGTCGTAGACTTGCTGAGGCTTTTAAGGGGGCTAGAAACCTACCGTCTTACATATGATGTACATAAAATGTTGCATATGAGAAGATGCCTGATTGAATAATTAATCTAAATGGAATAAACCATCCAAATCAAAGTTGGCCAGATGATTTATGCTTAGCAATATGGTTTATATAAAATTTATTAATAACTAATGATTGGACTACATTACATGATTTACTGCAAATGACATAAGTTATATTCTTAGGTAATTGGTTTTTTGGAAGATATTTCCTATGTCAATGTAAAATTAAGCCATTGATTGTCCA
>CANYBF010709615.1:10000-11018 GCA_948192965.1 Dalechampia spathulata
CGGTACAATATGAGACCCAATATGAATTTATGCATAAGTATATTTACATATTAATAATATCAAATGGGGAGAGTGCAAAGCATGATTTCATTCTCAAAGTCATTTCAGCATGCACATTCAATGATTATACAAGGATGGATGATGTTTAATACTATATGCTATAGTAAATGTTATGGAGAATACTTCATGATATTTAATGATGCAATATGAACCCTGTACAACATAAATATGGATGCTTTGTCATAATTTGATACAATGTATGCATATTGAATGAAATAGATTCTTTTTCATATTTTAAGGCACCACTAAGTAATATACTCAGCGTTTATCAATTGATGAATGTGGGTACTAGTCCGACAGACAAGAGACAAGATTAGGCGGTCACTTGTCAGCAAGGATTAGTGACTTGGACATTTCATTAACATGCTCTCAAATGTCTTTTGGTTATGTAGCTTAAACATTACTCATATTGGCAGTAGTCTGGTAGTATTTGTATGTGATATATATATACTGGCTTGCGTATGAATATGTTGGTACCTTGACTATTTGTTATGTATGTAATGATAATGAAGAATGATATAATTATATGACTATTAAAATGATATGATATACATAAATGATATATTAACTGTAGCAAAATATAGAAGTAGTTCACTGTAGCAATTCACTATAGTAAAAGCACTGTAGCAAAAAAAAAACTAGAAATGATTCATCCTTTATAATGTAATTAATGATTTCCTTTCTTAGGAGGTTATTAATTATGCTACGGGAGCATATTACACCAGGAACGGGTGTGATATCTACGGTGCAGGTGTGATAATTTGATTAACATTCGTTACCATTTGTTTCAGGTTATTAATTATGCTACGGGAGCATATTATGTCACATCCTGCATTACGTGAACTTATGTGCATTTATAAATTAATGTTATGATGAAATTTCTATGTTTATAATGTGATTATGGTATAGAATAGTGAGTATGATAATCAGAAATGCGCTTTAAGCTTGAAAAAGGGGT
>CANYBF010709688.1:0-24008 GCA_948192965.1 Dalechampia spathulata
GTTGATCATGATTTATGAGTATTGCATGCACGGTAGTAGACGATGAGTTATCCCTTGTAGGGTATATGATGGTTTCCTCTGAGGGAAGTCATGGTATATTCTATGGGAGCATGTTACTCCTGATGGGCTGGGTGTGACAGGTGAACTTAGGAAACTTCAAGAAAATTCATAAAACTCCTCAAAATTTTTCAATTTTAAGTCCCTGTAAGGCCGTACAGCATTTGGTATGCTCATATGGATCCTTTATGATCAATTCCTAAATTCTGGCACTTTCTGGTACGGCCTATACTGATTTTAGTACGCTCGTACATAACGTGGTACTATCGTGCCAAATTTGGTATGCCCGTACGCGTTCATATTTAAGATTTTCTTCTAAAAGTCTTGTATGACCGTACGCTTGCTTGGTACGCCCGTATGCAATCCTGAATTCCAAACGTCTGCAATTGGTACAACCTTATGTATCACCTCTATGCCCATACATGATATGAATTTTCAAGGTATTTTTGGCTCATACGGCCATACGCCTATCTCGTACGCTCGTACGCGACATGAAAAACAGTTTTAAAAACTTTATTTTTCACTTTTTAACTCATTTTCACTTAAATTTTTCTCAAATTTCCTCTGAAATTTCCACCAAAATCCTTCAAACTCATTCCTATTCACTCAAACTCCACTTGCCCGCACTCCATTCCTCTCATTCTAGTTTGAATCTCTTTATTTCACTGATTTCATTTTCAATTTTTACTGTTTCATTGCTTTTTGATTCTGCTTTTTACATTTTGATTTTCTGATCATTTTATGTTGTTTTAGCTCTAGATTCTTTAGAGTTTATTGCTTAGGATTGTGTTTAGGACTTATGTCTAAAATTTTATCAAATTCTGTGTAGGTTCTCATTTTTGTGTTTTTCAAAACTCATCGAAACTCTGCCTAAATTTTTAAAAACTACTATTTTGCACTCTTTTATTGATTTTTTTGTTGTTTTTACTTATGTCTGATCCTGCTGATCGCGGTGGCTCTTCCTCACGGAGAGTCAAACGCACCGTTCCTGTCGGCTCTACCCCTCGTGGCTCTTCCTCTGTTGCTTCTGCCGTCAGGACCTCTATTCTGAGTGAGAAGATTTTCTCTCACCCTTGTTTTATGTGTCATCTTACTCTCCGTTAGACAGGACTTGAGGATGATGTTCTGAGATATTTAACCAATGTAGGTTGGTCAAATTTTACATTTTTTCCTAACTACTACATTCAGTCTGTAGCTTTTGAGTTCCTACAGACCTTTTCTCTATCTACCTCCTTCTCTTGTACTTTTCGACTCTTCAGGAGGCATTACTCTCTTTCGTCTTTTAAGTTTGATGCTCTCTTCGGTTTTCCTACAAATGGCATTTTTAATGCCAAATCCGCAGTATTTGACCATAATACTTTCTGGAAGGACATAGCCCTCGATACAGCCTTCCGTCCCTCTCATCAGAAGGCCTCGTGCCTTAAATCTTCTGCACTCTTCTACTATCATAGACTGATCTCCTATCTTATCTTCAGGAGATTAGATTCTAATGACACTATCACAGGCCCTGACCTTATTTTATTGTACTTCATGGTCACGGGTACTCCGATCCAGTCTGGACGTTAGCTTCATGTCACACTCCGACCCAAGACCCACGAGGTAACGACATGATCCCGTAGCATAACCATCACTTTCCCGTTTCAGGAAAATAATAATTACACTACAATGGATTTTAACTCTAACGCTCGTATAAAAATCTAATAAACATAAAGGTTACATAAATAATAATAAAGCCCCTTTACATTAATGAATTCTTATACAATACATTTAGTATACTGCCAAATACAACTACAAAAGGACTATGCATAAATATACAAGCCGCAAGAGTCTGTCCAGTAGTCCGGGTTCTCTATCAGAAGGCTAAGACACGAACTAACTGCTGTAACTCTAGTCCCAGTGCTCACCCTTTGCACACGGACCTACGTTCATCAAATGATAAATATTGAGAATAATCTTAGTGGTGCTAGGAACAAATAACATGTTATACATAGAAACAAACATATACACACCTAATCACATATTCACCAATCTATTCAGCACATAGAGCACACAACCAATCAACAGTATCACAGGCAATACTGGCAATCTCTGCCAACAACCATTCACGATGCATCACACAATCATGAATGTTCAGTCTACCATCATATCATGCACTCGCCCTCGTTTTGGTGCCTCTCGCACTCTTTTTCGGAACATCTCATTCCGTTATCATATCAATTAATACCGGCACTTCTTGCACCTGTAGGAGCATCTCACTCCCTTCATCATATTAATTGATATCGGTACATCTCATACCTGTGGGGACATCTCATCCTTGACATATCATTCGGTACCTCTCGTACTCAGTACTTCTCGTACCTAACCACCCTTATTTCTCCTCATCACCATGTTATGTCATACTAATGAACAGTAATTCAATGACATGATGCATGAACAAGCCACAAGGTAATCTTAAAAGCTAATCATCAATAATCACAAGAGACGTTCCTTCCCGAAACTAATAAGCATACGATAAGTTCCCTCTCGGAACCCAAAAACCATCCGACAAGCACATACAACACAAACATAGGGGATTTGATCCCTAAGCATCAATTCTATAGCCATACTCGGCTTAGAACCAAAAAAGAACAGCAGAAAGACAACTAGCATAAACCCTGCTATCTAACACAAGCCCAACACAAACAATATAACACCTAGCACAAACCTGTAACAAGAAGACCTTTATCACAAGCCCGTAATCCCGTCTCTCACAAGTTCTAGCCTTGACTTCAAGCTCTCACCCCTTCTCGTTGCCCAAAAACTCTTTCCCAGGTGTTTTCTTAGAGTTTAGGGTGTTTTAAGTGAAAGAAACGTTAAGAAAGCCTTAATTCTTATCTGTTAAAAAGCCCAACTTAAGTCGCGCATGGCTGTACCAATCTCTGTATGCCCGTACCAACCCAAAAAGCCTGACAAACCAAAAACCTGTGAGGGATGGTACGCCCGTATCAAATTTGGTACGCCCGTACGTCCATAACTCTCCTGATAAACCCAATTTTCTGTGAGTACGCGTACGGTCGGACCATCCTCTAGTACGCCCGTACGGCCTCCAGGAACCAAAACCCCTCAGCTCCCCTATTTGGTATGCCCGTACGGATCCCTGTATGCCCGTACCACACCTTACTCTCCTCTTCCAACTCCTCTAACTCACCCCCATGCCACCTAAAACATCAAAACACATATAATACATGCATACAATCATTCACACTGTCACACCCACGTTTGACACCCTAGGAGTTTTGGTATTTTGGTGTATGCTTGATTGAATGTATATGTGTATGTATACATGTTTTGGTCAGATTGCTTGCGTATTTACAGTGTATGTGTGCTTGTGTGTACATTATGATGATGTGTGCTACTGTGTATTTGTATATGTGCAAGGTGTGTGCATGATGGCATGCATGTTTGGTATGTGTTGTGGGTATTTCAGGTGGCCAGGGAGTGAGTTTGAGGGTGAGAAGAGGAGAATGGAGAGTGCTACGGGCGTACGGGGATTCGTACGATCGTACCGAGCAGGGGAAGTCAGGGGGCTAAGGCTCGTGGAGGCCGTACCGAGGAGTGGTCCGGCCGTACACGTGCTCGTAGGAATTCAGGTTTGTTAGGAGAGTGATGGTCATACGGGCGTACCAAAGGGTGGTATGGTCGTACCGCAGCTCGCAGGTTTTTGGGTTTGTCAGGATTTTTAGATTGGTATGGGCATACGAGTGGTGGTACGGCCGTACGCGACTTAAATTTGCCTTTTTAACATATAAGAATAAGCCTTTTTCCTTATGTCCTTTCACCCTAAATACTTCTAAACATCCCAAACCCCTAGAAAACACTTGTAGAAGGACGTCTAAGCATCGGGATAGTGCGAGAGCGTGGAGTTGAAGCTAGAGCTTGTTAGAGTCGGGATTACGAGCTTGTGATAACAGTCTTCTTTCTTCAGGTTTGTGCTAGATGCTTATTGTTTGTGCTAGTTACCTGAGCTTATGCTTGTTTTAGTGGTTCTACGGCCCTATAAGGCCTAGAACTAATGCTCAGGGATTGAATTCCCTATGATTATGTTTATTTATGCCATGGATGCTTATGATTGCGGTTTATTGGTTCCGAGAAGGAACATATGTATGACTCTTGGTTCCGGGACGGAACGTGTCTTGTGATTATTGGATGATTGGCTTGTAGGATTGTTATATGGCTGGTTCATGCTTTATGAATGATGGCATAGCATATCATGGTGAGAGAGCACAATAAAGGTGGTGGAAATGAGGTACGAGAGGTACCGAGTCAAATTCCGGGGGTGAGATGCTCCTACTGGTATGACATATACCAATATCAATTAATATGGTGAAGGGAGTGAGATGCTCCTACAGGTGCGAGAAGTGCCGGTATTAATTGATATGATAACGGAATGAGATGTTTCGGAAAAGAGTACGAGAGGTACCAAACCGAGGGTGAGTGCATTATACGATTGACTATTGAGCATTCATGATTGTGTGATTGGGCTGAGATTACCGGTATTGCTTATGCTACTGATGTTTGGGCTGTGTGCCATGTGATTGGCTGTGTACCGTATGCTTGGCTATATGCTGTATAGATTGCTTGCGTATGTGTCTGATGTGTTATGTGTTCCTAGCACCACTGAGATTATTCTCAGTGTTTATCATTTGATGAATGTAGGTCCGAGTTCAGAGGGTAAGCACCAGGATTAGAGGTACAACAGCTGGCTCGTGTCTTGGACTTCTGGACGGACTCTTGCAGCTTGTGTATTTGTGCATATTCCTTTGTGTTTATAGTATTTAGCAGTATACTGAATGTATTGTATAAGAATCCATGTATCTATCCAGGGTTTTATATTTCTTGATTTATATATCTTTATGTTCTTGGATTTTTATACGAGCATTAGAGTTTAAAATCCATTGTAGTATAATTATTGTTTTCCTGAGATGGGTAAGCAATGGTTATGCTACGGGATCATGTCGTCACCCCTTGGGTCTTAGGAAGGGGTATTACACACACACCTTGCACACATACAATTATACATAGCAGTACGTCATCACGATGCATACGCAAGCATAAATACACCGCACATATGCATTGCATTCATACTAAGACATGTACACACACGTATACATCCGAGCACTCATACGCAAAAAGACCAAAACTTCTAGGGTGTCAAATACGGGTATGACACTTCAGACCTCTTTTCATAAGGTCGACGTCCAGAAGCAACCTGACAGGGCTATAGGCTTTTCCTCCCATTCACCCCTCTCTTGGACCTCGCGGTCCAAGCCTTGACCTCTCATTCATTGAGTACTCCATGCTCTTTGAATTCATTGCTGATGATGAGTTCGTGATCCATTCTTAGTACGTCTCTAAACGACTCACTCACCTTTAGTCATTGGGCCTTCCTAATGACACTGTCTCGATCTACGGTCGATGTGTTGTAGAAGTCCTTCAGCACCTGCAGGTTCCACTGCCAGATGATACTCCTGCAGAGTGGCATGACTAGTCTGATCATTCTGTTAATGCCACATGCCAGGCGGCTCTCAGCCGTAAACGGTAGCATCACTTCTTTGGCGGATCTTCTTCTTTGGCTGCTGTTCCTGATCCTACTGATCCAGCTGCCACTTCTACTGTTCCTAGTGGTGCTGCTGCTCCTTTAGATTATATTTCTCAGCAGCTTGCCACTATCATTGCTCGACTCAACTGCTTAGATACTTTTGAGTGTCATTTTGACCATATTGACTAGTAGCTTGGATATCTTAGACAGCAGTCCGCTCTTCTCGGTCAGCAGCTTGATCAGCATGTTGCTGACTTCCACGAGTTTTAGACTTCTACTACCTAGACTAATAAATGGATCCATCAACGTTCTGATGGATCCATTTATTATACCTCCACCGAGTCCACCTCCTCCTCAGGACCCTCAGTGATTTATTGTTTTTTATGTTGTCAAAGGGGGAGATGTTTTATGATTTTTAGGACTTGATGTTAGTGGAGTTGATTGTTAAATTTTTGTTTTTATGATTATTTTTGATAGATATTATATATGATATTTGTTCAGTTTATTTAATTTTATTAATTATGTTGTGTTATAATTATCCTTGATTATATTGATTATGTTTATCTTTTTCTCCTTTCTTTGTGATTGTTTGATAACCTATGGTTTCATGACATGTATTCTAAAACAAAGGGGGAGATTTCCAAAATTTTCAAATCAAAATTTCATTTAAATGAGTTTTTGTAAATTGAACTTAAATTGATTGCCAACATCAAAAAGAGGGAGATTGTTAGACCCTAGGTTCTGATGTATAAGTCACGTGTGAGTTAATTTAAGTTATTTGCAAGTTTTTAATAGTATTTTTATATTGGTACGGGCATACCGATTTTGGTACTGGCGTACCAAATAGCTTGGTTGAGTGGTACGGCCATACGACTGACCGTACCTAGTTAAAACTATTTTATTAAGCTTGATACGGGCGTACCATTAGATGGTATGGGTGTACCGTTGCTTGCAAGAAAATGGTTTGTCAGTAAACCTGTTTTGGTACGGGCGTACCATTGAGTGGTACGGTTATACATGAGCTCGCAGGAAAATTGCTTGTCAGGAAAATTAGTTTGAAATGGGCGTACCAAATGATGGTACGACCATACCATATTTCCCTCTCATTTTACAACGGTAAAATTTAAATCCGTACGGGCGTACATGATTGGTACGGCAGTACGCGATTATTAAGAAAGGTTTTAAACCCTTTCTAAATGGCTATTTTTATATAGAACTTTTATAACTTTTGATTCTAACAACTACTTCTACAGAGCTTTCATTCCTTTGAGCTTTTATTGTCAATTGCAAGTAAGTTAACTTGTATTTTGTGTATTAAGCTATCAAATACATTCTGTCTATTGTATTCCCACTTGTAAAAGCTAAGGTTTGCTTTAGTGGGTTAGTGTGTGATTAATGCTTGGACATTAATTTGTATTTGAGAGATTGTAAGGTTGATTTTGTAAAGGTTTGAGTATGAGCTTAGAAAACACTTGGGTTTTTGGATTCATTTGTGGAATCCCAATTGTAAATTGATTAAGATTTAGTGGAACCCTAAGTCGAGACTTAGGAGAAGTGGATGTAGACAAGAGTTGAGCTGAACCACTATAAACCGTGCACGTGTTGCCTTCCGCAAAGGGATTTTTAATTTATATAAAGTGGACATGTTAATTACAAATAGAAGTTTTTTAAATTAATAAAAATAATGAGAATTTATAAGAATAACATTTTTAAAATGTTATATATATTTATGGTAAGTTCATTATAATATATAAGAAGGTTTTGTTAGACCCAGGATTTTGATGTGTATGTCACGTGTGAGTCAATTTAAATTATTTATCATTTTTAAGTATGTTTTTATGAATGGTACGGACGTACCTATCTTGATACGGGTGTACTAAATTACTTTGTTAAGTGGTACAAGCATATGACTAATCGTACTAAATTAGTGTTATTTGCTTGAGTTTTGTATGAGCGTACCATTGATTGGTACGGGTGTATCATTGTTCACAGGAATTTGGTTTGTCAAAAAACCTGGTTTGGTACGGGCGTACCATTGGGTGGTACGACCATACGGTTGCTTACAGGAAAATTGTTTGTCAGGAAAAATGTTTTGATATGGGCGTACCAATGGGTGGTACTGTTGTACCTAATTTCCCTCTCATTTTTCAAACGTGTCTTTTTAAATTGGTACGGGCATACCATGTCTGGTACGCCCGTATGCAACCTAGCAGAAATGTTTTAAACTCTTTCTAACTTCTCTTTTAGATAGAGAACTTTCATATCTTTCAATTTAACGGCTAGTTTTGCAGAGCAATTAATTCCTTGAGCTTCTATCTTCAAGAACAAGTAAGTTTACTCGTATTATTGTCTTTTGGTAATTGTAAACTCTCAATTGATTGTATTTTCACGATCTAAGAGTTAGATTTTTATTATTGTGGATTGATGTGTGATTAATACGTGAGCATTAAGTTGCAATTGAGAGTTTGTGAGATTGATTATTGTAAAGGTTTGAGTGTGAGACTAAAAACACTGGGGTTTGGAGTTTAAGATTCATTTGTGGAATCCTTTTGTTGTAATTGATTGAGAATAGTGGAACCCTAACTTGAGAACTTAGGAGAAGTAGATGTAAGTAAGGGCTAATGTCGAACCACTATAAACCACACATATTGCCATTTTTGTTGGGATTTCAGGTTTATTTCAAATTTATTTCATAACAATTTATTAATTTTGAAGAAATTCATAAAAATTCATTATTTCTAAAAAAATTTAAAAGGAATGTTACATTATTATATAATATAAAGTATTATCCCTTACAATTAAAAATATATATCAATAGTATTAGTGTATTAATTATTTTTTAAAAAATATTAAATTACGTGTTAAATCTCAATATCTTCTCTTTAACATTTTATTTTTATTAATTTAGTGAAATTTAAAATTTTAATTTTAAACCATTACGGATAAATAATATACGACATTTTTTTTATTAATGTAGATTAAACAATGAATATTATTGTAAATAATATTATAGTATGATACATTTTCGTCTCATAGATATGTGTATATATTAATTAAAATTTTGTAGTAAATGCTATTGACTTTTATTATATTTTTTAATATTACCCGTACGAAATGTATTTCATTATGTGATTATTTATAATTATTATATTGAAGTTCATAAATTATAACCATTAATGAATGATATTTTTTCACAATAATTATCAATAAAAGTTTAAATAACAATGCAAATATGAGTTTTATTATATATATATATATATCTATCTATATTAATAATATTGGATGATTTATAATAATTTTTAATTGTAAGAATAATTTTTTTACTGTAAATGCATAATAAATTTGAACTAAATATTTTTATAAATTCAAACAAATATAAATTATATTTTAAAAGTGTTATTTTTATAAATTTTTTTTTAAAAACTCATCAATTTGAAATTTTTCAAAAATGATATTTTTATACATTTTTTATTTTTGATAAATTTCAAAAAGATCCATATAAATTATGGATATTAAGAACATTGACTAATATCCGAAGCCCAACCTTGATCAAAAAGATCCATAAAAATTAGGATAATTTTTAAAATTATTTATTAAAATAATACTTTAATATAAATTTACTTTCATATGTAAAATAATTTTAATTCAAATGAAAATATATTATCTTTAAAAATATTTATAAAAATATATTATTTTTACTATAAAAATTATTTATTTATAAAACTATAAAAAATATGTTATATTATTATAAAACATAGAATAAAATCTATCATTTTCCATAATTATCCTTGTATAATAATTACCTTCTAAAAAATAACTATAAAAATATAGTCAACCCTTAAAATATTGTATAAGTGACAAAAGAGCTATGACCTACAAAGTTCAGGCTTAAATATCAATTAAGTCCATAAACTTATGAGTAATATTTACATTACCCCTTTAACTATAATTATAATCAATTAAGGCCTTGACCCTTTAATTAAAGTTATTTGAACCCTTTTGTTAAAAATTGTTAATTGAGTGTTAATGATACTTTTAGCCTAAAGATGAGACAAGTTGTTCCGAACTCATCATTTAAAGATGTAATTGTCCTTTTCAACTTTAAAAATATGATTAATTATTTAAGCTTTTTAACCCTTTACTATAATTAATCTAAATCTTAATAGTAATATATGTTTATATAGTAGATGAATTTTGATATTTACTATTTATTAAATTAATATATAGTTTATTTTTTATTATATAACAAACATGCACTATTGAATATGATTAAAAAAAATACGCATTTATACTTTTACATAAGTTTTAAAAATAACCTTATTAAATACACATTTATACTTTTAAATACAAATTTATACATTTAATTAACCTTATTAATTAAATTGTTTATGTTATTTCAATATTTTTATAAGAATTTATCTATGTGTATTTGATTGAACAAATATTTATTATTCTATTATAATGTTTGATTTGAGTAAAAATTTGTATATGAAAAATATAGTTATTAACATAATATATATTTTTATTTTTAAAAAGTGTTTTAAAGGGTATGTATATTTATAATTCAAGTGTATTTATTTGTTATTTAATATTATAAAATTTAAAAGCTTATTTGACTATTAATGGTTAAATTAATTATAGTAAAAGCTAAAGGAGTTAAATGATTATGTTTTAATATTTAAGGGCAAATATAATTTTCAATAATAACTTTAGAGGCCTATTGCCATTCATATTCAACAAATGGCTCCTTTTGACTTTGCCAATAAAGGTGCATAGAATTGCAATTAAGAGTTTAAGGGTTTAATTGATTGAAAATAAAGTTAGAAGGTAAAATATAAAAATTACTCATAAGACTAGGGGTTAATTGATATTTTTTAAAATCACCCATTATATATGATAAATATTTTTGAAAATTCATTATTAATTAATTAATTATTTTGTATTTGTTTCAGGCACATCATCAATTAGAAAGTAAAACCCTAATTTCTGCTAGCAAATTCTTCTTCCTCAAAATACTAATTTTAAAAATTACAAGTATTTTGTTAGTTTTTTTTTTTTTTTTTAAATCAATCTTCAGCTATCCTTTCTTGATCGATCAATTTTGATCTCGCTTTTTCTGAAGAAAATCTCCTCTGTACCATTCAGAAAACTCAGAAGCTGAAAGCAGCAGATCTTTGTTAAGACCCTTGCTGGTGAAACCATTCCCTCAAGGTCGAGAGCAGCAATATCGTTGCCAATAAAGCTAAGATTCAGGTACCTATTTCACCAATTCATTCATTCCATTGACTTTTTCTTTTGGGTCTGTCTGTTTTTTTTTTTTTTTTTTTTATCGTATGTAGTTTATATTTTTATCTCGGCTATTGCTTTCTGGTGGACAATTACATTGGACTTTATTTATATTTTAGGGCTTTATTCCCTTGTTCATAATCAACAGGAAATCTACTTCACTTAGAGTTGTTCGCTTATAGATTTGTGTGCTTATATGTAGAAACAAGCAGGTGAAATGGAAATGCATGATATTGACAAGACAATGGTAACGATGGAACCTGAAAAAAGCAGCCGTGGTGGGTTGTCTTTTCCTGGAAAGGAGAGAGTCGAGTTCAAACCTCCACAAAGAAAGTCGCTCTTAGGTAGTCATCATTTTTTTTTTATATCAATCCATTAGTTTTTTTTTTTTTTGAGGATTTCCCGATTAGTGACCGGTCGTATAATTGAATAACAGGTCTAGATGTGCTTGCAAATGCAAAGCGAGATGGGTCTGATAAGAATTTTGGATTTAAGGTACCAAAAGAGAGGACTATTACCTCTGTTGCAGCATCGATTGATGAAGGAGAAGGAGAGCTTGATTCTTCCACTACTTCTACTGGATTAGATGAAGTAGGAGTGAGTGGTGGTATTGCATCTAATGGTGTGCACGGTAATCATGTGAACAGACGATATCGTGAGACATCTGCTCATGATATGAATCATGAAGATGAAGGTATATGCATTTATAAATTTTCAAACTTGGTTATAGTTTGTGCTCAAGTTACTAGTTCTAAATAAATATGGTTGTCGTTTGTGTTCACATTACTAACTCTTTGTAATTGTGAATTGCAGAAGGTACTTTAACTCGAGAAGGATCTGTTGATACTAGATATGAGAGTCATCGTTTGAAAGAGAATAAAATATCGCATGTAAGTTAATACTCTGTTACTTGTTTTTTGTTATTCACTTAAGCTGGTTCCTTTCTTTTTCACTTACGAGCTTTAGGCTAATTTTCTAGTTGAGTTTGATTTTTATGGTTTATTGAGATGTCAAAATTAGTTTAACTAACTAGCTTTTATGCTGCAATATCCATATTTTTGTTTAGATTGGTGGCTAGACTGTGAGATTCTTATATCAATTTTAAAGAGTAATGGATTCTTGCTTCGCTGCTATGTGCTTATTTAGCTCCTTCGTTAATATTTCCTCTAGATAAGGTCTAGCCAAATAAGGTGTCAGACTAGTGTAGATTCATGTAATGGTTTCTCTTGATTATTTATTCTAATTTTATATTTTGTACATTGTTGTAAATAATGTATGTTCTTGAATTGAAGGATGTTGTTGGTACTACTGATAGTTCCCGAAGTTCTCGATCTAGGAGTCCTAAGAGTGGGAGGGATGGCCACAAAAGCTCGAGAAGTGATTTCAAGGATGATTATAGGGGTGAGAGCAGGAGAGTAAAACACAAGCACACTGATGATCGTGAAGAGTGGAATCAAGGAAGGGAAGCACGCAGTCCGTATGAACGGGAACGGACTAGAGATTATGGCAGAAAACGCGGTCGATATGAAGGTTCTAGGAGGACACCAGGTATAGGTCAAGTCTCATTTAAGTCTATTGTTTGTCATCCATCTCACTCATGAATGACACTAGTCTTTTTATAGGTTGCTTTGCATTAAAGATGCTGTTTTATACAAATATTGTTGCTTACACATTACTGTTCTTGTACCTTTTCCCAATTTAACATTGTCATTGCTATTCACCGGAAGAGAGTATTTTCTATTGAATTTTAATATGGGTTTCACAGGCAGATCAGACTGGGATGATGGGAGATGGGAATGGGAAGAAACACCTCGTCGTGATGGTCATTCGAGTGGCAGTTGTCATGGTCAGCCTTCACCATCCCCATTGTTTGTAGGTGCCTCACCTGATGCTCGATTAGTTTCCCCATGGTTGGGTGGCCGTACTCCTTCCTCTACTGGTATGTTAGAAGGATATCTCTTGAAACTGGCTGTCTTTCTTTTTGTCATGGTTGCACTTTTGATTTCACTGTTGGAAAAATCTGCAGGCTCTACTGCTTCACCCTGGGATCACGTTGCTCCCTCCCCAATTCCTATACGTGCGTCTGGATCTTCAACTAAGTCTTCTAGTTCCAGACATGGTGGGAGATCACATCATCTTAATTTCTCCTCAGCAAGTTCACAATCATTAGAGGTAGCATATTGTTGGGTAGTTCATTCTATTTTTTTTTTCTCCCCATAGAAAGAAGTTATGTAGAGTTCTATGTGATTAGATTATGTCTGTGACCTTCCTTGATCTTTTGCTTGTTAAACATATTTAAGTTAATTACCTTCCTTGTTCATGTTTAGGAAAGGGAAGAAGAAGAAAAGCCGTATTCATCTGAAGAACATCATCATGAGATCACTGAAAGCATGCGACTGGAGATGGAGTATAATTCTGACCGAGCATGGTAATTTGTTTCTCAAGTTGCTCTTATGTTATGAATTACTCTAGTGCTCTCTTTTTTTTGTATGGACTGCATATGAGCTTTTGAAGGATAAGCAGTAGATTCCAATATTCTATAGCAAAATAAATGGATGTCATTTTTAAATATTTTTTCTACGTTCATTTTTACACATTCCTGGTTATAATGTGGCTTTTGAATGCAATTGAATTTACATTTTTGATATTAGGCTGGGAGAATTCTTGTATAGGCTTAGCCTATCATGTAAATTGTTTGTCAATCAATGTAATTATATTACATTTTTGTTTTCTTCATGAAGTGTCATGATTATATTGAGTAGTTTATTATCATCATTTTCTTGTAATCAATACACAATCAAAACTGACTAATGTCAGAATCACCATGGTTGGCCTATCTTATAAAATGGGCTAATGATACCCAATAGTTATTTATTTTTTTTAATGTAGATGCCTCGCGGTCAGAGTTCTTTTCAAGTGTTGACCTATCTCTAATGTTGGATTTCTTCTCATAACTTTTTGACTTTGGATTGTGTAATTTTTTAACTATAATTTTTAAATGGATTTCATTGTATAGGTATGACAGAGAAGAAGGAAATACAATGTTTGATGCTGATAGCTCGTCATTTTACCTTGGGGATGAGGCCTCATTGCAGAAAAAAGAGGCAGAATTGGCCAAAAGACTGGTATGTTAAAGTCAGAACGCGCTCTTACATTGTAAATGGATGTAAAAATTCATGTAGGAAATTAAGAGACATGAAATGTGCAACAGTTTATGATATATGTGTGAGTGCAATGTTCTCTTTATGATCTGTTATTTGTGCGAACATGCAGAACTGCATGCTCAAGGTTATTTTAAATTTAGGAAGAAAGTGCAGGAATTTTTCACTGGCATGTTGGCCTTCTCTGTTGACAAGTTATGGCATCTTTTACACAGGTTAGAAGAGATGGCTCAAGAATGACTCTTGCTCAAAGCAAGAGGTTGTCTCAGCTTACTGCTGATAATGCCCAGTGGGAGGACCGGCAGCTGCTGAGATCTGGGGCTGTACGTGGGACTGAAGTGCAGACTGAGTTTGATGATGAGGATGAACGCAAGGTTATTCTCCTTGTACATGGTAAGACTTGATAAAACATCCAGCAGATCTTGTCATTTCCTTGATAAAACAAATTGTGGATGTATGATTGCTCTTTCCTTGTGCTAAACTTTGTTTTCATTTATGGTGTGATAGATACAAAACCTCCTTTCTTGGATGGGAGAGTTGTTTTTACTAAACAAGCAGAGCCTATCATGCCAATTAAAGATCCCACCTCAGACATGGCAATCATATCACGCAAAGGATCTGCTCTGGTTAGAGAAATTCATGAGAAGCAGAGCATGAATAAGTCACGCCAGCGATTTTGGGAGCTTGCTGGCTCAAAACTTGGTGACATTCTTGGTGTTGAGAAAACTGCTGAACAGGTATGGTACTTGAACCAAATATTTTTTTCCAAAATTGTTCCGGAAACATTAGAATAGTGGTCTAATTTGTTACCTTTTATATGTATACAAGATCGATGCTGATACTGCTGTGGTGGGTGAAGAAGGTGAAGTTGATTTTAGGGAAGATGCAAAATTTTCACAACATTTGAAAAAGGATGAAGCTGTGAGTGATTTTGCTAAATCGAAAAGCATTTCTGAGCAGCGGCAATATCTGCCCATATATTCAATACGAGAAGATCTGTTACAGGTTTGACACTTCTCTAATGCTACAGGCTTGCATGTTCATACATCCATTGCTTATTGTTTCTTTAATCACCTGTTGCCTTCTAAGGGAGTTGATGATTTAATAATTAATGATTTACTAAATATTCTTTGAGGTAATTGAGTTGTAATTGTTTAATTTGATAATTTTATGCATTCATTTTTATTGCTTGTTTTGGAGCAGTTTTGAATTTTCAGGATAGTTATGCTGGCGTTATGCACTAAATGATTTCATGGGCAACTCATAAACTTCGTCATATTCTAGACATGTGCTTAAGAAGAGCTACGATTCTCTTTTGTTTCTTGCTAACTGCCTACCTTTCAGAGCATATATATATGGAACATTTTTATGGCCTTATTTTTTTTGTTTCTGTTTCTTACTTTGTAACAACAGGTAGTACGCGAAAACCAGGTTGTCGTTGTTGTTGGAGAAACTGGTTCAGGGAAAACAACTCAACTGACTCAGGTTTTCTCTTGCTTTATATTATCTGCTTTATCATGATAAATGCTTTTCCAGGTTTTGAAGAGTGTAGTTATGGATCCTTTCAAATTAGAAGCTAAATATTGACTTTGTTGACAGTATCTCCATGAAGATGGGTATACAAAATATGGCATAGTGGGTTGCACTCAGCCAAGGCGTGTGGCAGCCATGAGTGTTGCAAAAAGGGTTAGCGAAGAGATGGAAACTGAATTGGGGGGTAAAGTTGGTTATGCCATTCGTTTTGAGGATGTGACTGGGTCAAATACCATAATCAAGGTTGGTGGGTTTCTGCATTTTGGGGATTAGTTGATGCTGTTGCATGCTATCAAAAAAAACTTTGTTGCCAATGATACTGAAATTGCGATGCTGAATGAAGCTGTGCTTGAAATTTGTGTGAGAATATTTTTTTAATGCACAAATTATAGGAATTATTAGCATTGTGTTATTACATTTAATTTCGAAATTTGGCACATCTCAATAATTCTAAAGCATCCTGGATGAGTAAAAAAATGTTATCAGAAATAGGCTTCATGGTGCATTTATTTATATATTGATTATCCTGCAGCCTCAATTTTATGTTGTGGGTGTCAAACACGTGCTACACAATCAGAATCATGTTTTATTGTTACTTATTGTTATTTGTTGTTATATGATATATGTTGTTGAGAAATATTTTCTTCTTTTTCCTACTTTGTATGATGAACAGCATTCTGAAGTTTTACACAATTGTGCAGTATATGACTGATGGAGTGCTGTTGCGTGAAACTCTCAAAGATTCTGATCTTGATAAATATCGGTAAGTATCATTCTGTTTCTGAGCATCTCATGCAATTTTACCAGAAACAAGAGTTTGTGATCTCATTCTGTATGAATTTTGCAGGGTCATAGTCATGGATGAAGCACATGAAAGATCATTAAGTACAGATGTGCTGTTTGGGATACTGAAAAAGGTGGTTGCACAGCGTCGTGATTTCAAACTTATCGTGACATCTGCAACTCTAAATGCCGAGAAATTTTCTAATTTCTTTGGAAGGTAACTTGTTTGCCTATTGCTATTAAATTCAGTGAATTTTTTTTTTTACATTTATTCTACGTTCTCTTTCAAATACGATCATGATCTATTTTCCTAAAAATCTGTTGCAGTGTTCCAATTTTCCACATTCCTGGGAGAACATTCCCAGTTAATACCTTGTACAGTAAAACTCCATGTGAAGATTACGTTGAAGCAGCAGTGAAGCAGGCCATGACCATTCATATTACCAGTCCTCCAGGTGACATTCTTATATTCATGACTGGCCAAGATGAGATTGAAGCAGCTTGCTATGCCCTTGCTGAGCGCATCGAACAACTCATCTCTTCTACAAAGAAAGCAGTGCCTAAACTCCTGATACTACCAATATACTCCCAACTTCCAGCTGATTTGCAAGCAAAGATATTCCAGAAAGCTGAAGATGGGGCACGCAAATGCATTGTTGCCACAAACATTGCCGAGACATCTTTGACTGTTGATGGAATTTTTTTTGTCATTGACACCGGATATGGTAAAATGAAAGTTTACAACCCTAGGATGGGAATGGATGCTCTCCAAGTTTTCCCTGTTAGCCGTGCTGCAGCAGATCAGCGTGCTGGACGTGCTGGTAGAACTGGCCCTGGGACATGTTACAGGCTTTATACAGAAAGTGCATACCTTAACGAGATGCTGCCAAGTCCAGTGCCAGAGATTCAGAGGACCAACCTTGGAAATGTGGTTTTGTTGCTCAAGTCTCTGAAAATTGACAATCTGCTTGATTTTGATTTCATGGACCCTCCTCCTCAGGATAACATCCTCAATTCTATGTATCAGTTGTGGGTGTTGGGGGCGCTTAACAATGTTGGAGGCCTAACTGATCTCGGATGGAAAATGGTTGAGTTCCCACTAGACCCACCACTTGCTAAGATGCTCTTGATGGGCGAGGAGCTAGGATGTATAAATGAGGTCTTGACAATTGTGTCAATGCTTTCAGTGCCATCAGTCTTCTTCCGTCCTAAGGATCGAGCAGAAGAGAGCGATGCAGCTAGGGAAAAATTCTTTGTTCCGGAATCTGATCACCTAACCCTACTAAATGTTTATCTGCAATGGAAGGAGCACCAGTATCGTGGAGATTGGTGTAATGATCATTATTTACATGTCAAAGGATTACGAAAGGCTAGAGAAGTCAGATCCCAGCTGTTGGATATTCTGAAAACGTTGAAAATCCCTTTGACATCTTGTGGGCATGACTGGGATGTCGTACGCAAAGCAATCTGCTCCGCATACTTCCACAATGCGGCGAGACTAAAAGGTGTTGGAGAGTATGTGAATTGCAGGAATGGAATGCCATGTCATCTGCATCCCAGTAGTGCCCTGTATGGTTTAGGTTACACTCCAGAGTATGTGGTTTATCATGAACTGATCTTGACGACAAAGGAGTATATGCAGTGTGCGACAGCAGTGGAACCGCAGTGGCTGGCAGAATTGGGACCCATGTTTTTCTCTGTGAAGGAGTCTGACACATCCATGTTGGAACACAAGAAAAAGCAGAAGGAAGAGAAAACAGCAATGGAGGAGGAAATGGAGAATCTGAGGAAGGAGCAAGCAGAGGCCGAGAGAGACAGCAAGGAAAAAGAGAGACAGAAGAGGGCCACGCAGCAGCAGCAAGTTTCCATGCCAGGTCTCCGACGAGGTTCGTCCACTTACCTTAGACCGAAAAAGCTAGGCTTGTGAATGTAACGTGCATGTTTTTGTATCTGAATATCACCCCCACTTCAACAGCTAAATTAGTTAATGGTCGAAGAGGGTTCTCACTTAGTAGTGGATGTAGAGAATATATGGATGAAAGCTTACGGATCAATAGAGCATGAATACCATGAAATTTCTAATCAATAACATGATGACTCTCATTTTGTTAGAAAATGGTTTGACAAATGTTCATCTTTTAAGTGTGTCACATTGTATATATTATTAATACTTCATTATTTATTATATATGCAAATATTACCATTATTTGTAATAAAAATAGTGTGTTTTTTCTAAGAAATAGATTCATTATTTAAAAAAAAAAAAAAGAGCTAAAAAACTTTAATGTTTGCTTATAACTTTTAATTCCTATTTATAAATTAAACTAATTTGCATTTATTTTTATCGTACATCAGATTAGAAATATATCAATTTAGTTGAAAAATTTAACAATAATCTTCTTTTTCTTTATTAAAATTTTAGATTTTGAATTACAATTATGACCTTTTCATTTTTTTTACAAATTAGGAATATTTAAATACGGAATTTTCTATGTATATTATTTTAAATTTATGATAAGATATTGTATTAGTTTTTGTTTTAAATTTTTTGGTATTCTTCTAAAAAAACACCGAGTGCAGTATTTTTGTAAAATAATTTTATAAAATTCTGGAATTAAAATCTCCATAAATTTGAAAAAACATGAGTCTAAATTCCATATGTCATACAAATTTCACAAAATTTACAATCCCTTGAATAAATCTTATAAGTTCATTATCAATAAGATTCCTCATCCTTTTTACCATTCAACATTGAAACAACTTCCCCTCTTTTCTAATGATGACAAGAGAGAGCATCCCAATGCACAACAACGTCGCAGTGTAATTCTTTCGTATTCAAGCCAAAAGGACAAAGCAGAAGCAGAAGAGCAGGCAAATTAACAAATACCCTTCAAGTCTTGTGACATTTGAATGTTTGATATACAGCTTCAAAATTCCTCAACTTCCTATTAGTATCAACCCACATAACAAGTATCAATCACGACCGAATTTACTGTCTATAAATAATACTTAATTTGTTAATAAATAAAGGTCATTAAGAATGTAAACATCAATAATCATTAACAAAAAGCATCCTCATACCACACGGCTCGAGCACGGGCAAAAAGAGACTCACACTATTGACATATCGAATTCGGTAACCTATTGAACTATACTTACTAGAGTATAGATTTTCGCCAGATAGATCCTTTGGAAGCTGATAAGCATTTAACCCTCGGGAAAACGAAACCAGCCTTCGGTGGATTTCCATCCGCAAGTGAATTCTCGTAAATATCTTTGCACTCTTGTACCACCTAAAACAGTCACAGCACAGTTTTAAATTTATATAAAAAGCATTCACCGAACAAGAAATTATACAGAAAAGGCACAACTTGTCAGAATTCCGCTTTTGACTTGTAAGCACAACAAACTAGCATCTCCAATTGAGATGCCTCAACTGAACTCCCCACAGAGAGAGTTGATCGGAAATATTAGTTGTGCGGTGTCTTCAATGTAATATCCCAATAGAAATGACTGTCATATAATTAGCTAGATATGTACCTCTTTTGCATCCTTTCGTGGTATGCCTTCTCGAAGTGCAACAAGCTTCTCAACCACTTCAGGCTGTATTAATGAGAAAAATCACAATACAAGGTGTTATTGCTGGGATTTCGACAAGTTTGAGATGTGCAGATATATATGCAAATCTCTATTTTAATGGAAGAGTAGATATATAACAAGTCAGTCTTCAGCTGAATCAAAAGTTTTCCATGGTATGTTTATATTACTCGTTTGTGCTGATACTAGAGAATCAAGTGTTTACCGGACAGTCAGGCTGGTGATCAAGAATATTTGTATATATGAGCGTAAAGGTATCCAAACTCTCTGCTGAAGCAAGTTCTCTTAAATCGCTTAATATCCTGATTCTACTCTCTACTTTCTGCAGAATGGTTAAAAAAAAAAAGAAGAAGATCAGAGAAAGAAAAAATAAAAAGAACGGAACATAAAAATCTCTAATCATTAACTATGGGAAAAGCCTCACAGTGACGCTTATGTACTCCCTGAAGAAGTCCATAATAACCTCTTCATCAAGCCTCATCCGTTCTATGGTTTCTTCCTTGATATAGTTTCTCTACAACCAGCAGTAGCACATCACAGGTAATCAAAGTTCAAAGGTGCTAGAGAAGACGATGAGAATGGAATTATCTATATTCCAAATTTAAAAATTATAGAACCTGTGTTAGAAGATGATCAACGTAAACCACTACTGTCTCCTCCACGCAAGCTTCAACAAATCTCCTAAATGATCTATCTTCGATATACCTTGATTACCAAAAAATAAAGACTAAGAAATAAACATTCTAGTCCAAAGCATAGATACAAGAACAAAGTGAAATTCTGAGCTGAACAAATTATGATCAATATAAAAATTGAAAAATTCTGAAGCAGTAGAAGTGCTGATAATCAAAATAATTTGCACGCCTTGTAATAGAAGTCTCGTTTTTCAAGAGAACAACTTCAAGATAATTCCGAAATGTGCATTCTAACAACCTCATAGGGATTAGATGGCACAAAGTTGTAACCAACATGTCGATCAACTAAAAAATGAAGGGGTTCATAAGGCAGCCCATACCATGACAAAGTTCATGATTTATTATACGTTCATAATTTTCTCTCAGTTACTTCTTAAATAGAGACTTCAAGCTGGCTGCAGATCATGAATCAATTTTTTGCTTTCACTTCAGAAAGTAACATTTTCCCTCACCAGAGCTCACAAAATTGTAGACGCAGGTTGCATGGCCAAAAAGTCATAGTCCCTCTATTTCCCACACCTTTAGCCTCACAATACTTGATGTAAAATACAACAGTTGGCAGGAATGCCAATAGGAAAAGTAATTCGATTGCCGAGACTAAAAGATGGACAAGATTGCAAGTAGGCTCCGCCAAGAAGACGCAACTTACGCAGTTTGGCCATCAAACTGAGACTATTAAACTAGGAAGAAGAGCTGATATGAGTGGTGACTCTAAAATGGAATAGATCAAACTTACATCTTCACATCAGTAAAATAATCACCAAATGTCGCAACAAGGTATTCTGTGACCTGTCCTTCACACCATTCTGAAACACCAAAGAGAAACAGTCAAATTCAGATGCAAACAAGCAGTTTCAAATTAGAAAGAAATATGTTCAGTTAATTTGGTCAATTAAACCAAAGAGCAACATAAACAATACTTAGTATGAAAAACATTTGGAACAAATATAACGAAGAAAATATGCATATCTTTTTCTAAGCATGCCAGGGAATTATTAGTAAAATGACAAAGTTGTATAAGTATCAAGCAAAATTATGAAATGTTGAAAAGAACACAATATTTCCAGAGCAGTCTTCACTCTCAACCCAGCTAAGCCTTCGGGTCTCAAGTCAATTAGGGTCAGCAATTTGGATTATCTATCTTCATTGTCATTACATCATTCTTAACCACTCTTTTCTATGTTAGTTTTAGGTTGATCACCTCCATTCTTTATTCTACCATCTTAACATGATCAATCATTTAACCAGAACATCAATAAAGAACTGCAACTCACATGGCCAAACTCTCCGAATCTAACTTCCCTCAGTTGGTCCTCCATGGGATCCAGACCACCTCTTCCTAATATACTTGTTATGAAATCTATCCACTAACAAATCACAAATTCTCCTAGGGATTTTTATCTTGACAAGGCTCTCATACAAAGGAACTACAGAAGAGTAGCAGCGCCAGCTATCAGGTAGAAGAAAATACAACGGAAGAAAAGTTTAAGAAAAAAAGGCATTCAGAAGAAACTGGCACAGGGTTCGAGCAGAGATAAATAAGCAATAGCATAAACAGCACACGTGATACATCAACAAGAAGCATGAAACCAAACTTACAGCTCACTGTAGGGACTGCAAACAGAAGTTAGTAAACGTCAAAGCTATTTACCTTTCTGATAAAGCTTGACAAGCAACTCCTGCACTCCAGGATCTTCAAAGATAACCCTAACAGTCAGATGCACAGCTTCCTGCCATCAATAAGAAGCTTGAATCAAATTTTGATTATCAGGAAAAGATGCTCATCAAGAAGATAAAATATGCTATCAACATAGATTAGCTATAAATCAGAACCATGGTAGAAGATAGTACTTATGAAAACTAAAGAAAAAGTTTTATACCTTTGCAACCTCAAGGAAACCTTTGCACGTATCTTCAAAATTAACCTGAGAAAGTGAAAGGAATCCAAATTTAAACCAATGACAAAAGAATGCTGGAGTCGATTTTTTTAGTATGCAGGCTCCAAGACCTAGAGCAAGAAAATGATGTAAACTCATATCAAGACATGTAGTTAATGGAATGATAACCAGTAAATCTTTGCTATGATTGTGCGAAATAAATTTCATGCTTATTAACTCACATTGCAGGTGTCATTTTCTTTATTCATTAAGTTGAAGTTTCTATAAGATTTCCGGAAATGTTGTTAAAACTACTTTGAGGTTTCTTTATGGATACTTTATTCAAGTCTTTTATTTTACCACAACTTGTGTAAGACTTTCCAGCTCTGCATTTTGATAATGAAGGTTTCCTTTCAACCTAACAATCCATATTTATTTCAACATCAATTATCCCTCCTGAAACCTAATTGTTGAGATCTAATTGCCTGCTGATCCTTAAAATGCGCCAACAAGAAATTTTTCATCTTTGCAACCAGCTATGACAATGTATGCTTTATTAACGGGGCATGAGTGTTGTATGCATGACACTAAGTTAGCAGAACAACAAACAAAGGAATACAGTAAGAGAATCAGTATCTGTATAATGAAAAAAAAGATGTATATATACATATTTCATAGAGAAAAGCACAAAACAAAAAAGTAGGTCAGAAAACAAGAAAGACTTGAAGAAACAACGTGGTAGGAGTAAGCCTAGAGAGTGTAATTCAAAGCTAAGAATATCAAGGTTTCAGCACTTGGCAAAAAGACATGGAATATTCATTGCCAATACAAGCTGTTCAGCGAAAGAGAATTTCGCCAATTTCTCACATCAATGAGAGGGTCAGTAGGCTGTTCATAGAATAATGGATTTTGTAGATACTCAAATGGTTGTAGAGCATCAAAAATAATGAATGTTATATATGAATATAAAGAAGTTAAACTCATTTTCTGCACAAAAAAAATAATTCATTTCTAATTTGCCAAGTTTCAAAAATCCATCAGTAATTGTGAAAACTCTACGTTTTATTTGCATGCATCTTTGTTCATTCTGTCGCTGTCACTCCCTTCTTTTTATTCTTCATTTTGTTTCTCTTATTGCAACAGCCTTTCTCTAACTTCTACAGTTTGTGTTTTTTTTTTTGATGTTTCTTCTTTTGTTCATCCTTGCAACATTCTGTCCTTTCATTTCTCACCTCTACCTCCATTTTACAACCTAGTTCACCTCCCTTGACAGTTTGGGATGCAGACACCCAGAAATCAGAGGGCGGCGCAATTCAGATCACAGTTACAGGGGGTGTGAATATGGTAACCGTGCTCCCACTCCTTCCATCTTTTCTAACGTTTTGTCCTCTTTCCAATTTCTTCCCTCCAAGCCAAGCATACCATACATGTCCACACAGTC
>CANYBF010709881.1:0-29441 GCA_948192965.1 Dalechampia spathulata
AATTAGGAATTTATTTACTAGATTATTCCTTTTATTAGATTATTTCCTTTTCTACTTAATTCCTATTCTATGTTGTAGATGTGTATATAAATAGCATGTATCATTCACCTTGAGAGATATGAAAAACATTACATTCTTCAATAAGCATAACAACTTCAAATTACCTCTATGTTTCTTTAAAGTTATGTATTTTCTTTTACAATTTCTTTTTCTCATGTGAGGATTTAAATCTTGTGCTGGTTAAGGCTTAGTTGTATTTTCAAATGTGATCTGTATTTTTCTAATCATATGGATCAGGATGCAGTGCTCCTTCCTCATGACTATCCCACTCTGATATTACTTCAACCTATCTGAACCAGAGTTGGGGTTGAGCTAGCACTTGATCTTCTTTCTCTAGATTGCAGTGATAATGGCAACCCTGTGATCGCCTTCCCATCAAGTCATAAATTTCATCAATGATACTGTTTTAGGTGGTGAAAATAGAAGTCTGGGGTTTTCTGTTGTCATGTTAGGTGAACCTGCTACTTCCTACCCGGGTTCATTTCCTTTGCCACAAGTCGAAGTTCAGTACTCTGAGCAAGCAGCATTCTTACACTTGCCTTGGCTTTTATCTTTTCTCAGTCATCTCTCTTTTACTTTTCCAAATTGTTTTGCCTTGTGTTTTCTTGATTCAAAGCACCAACTAGAAACTAAACGTTGGTTGAACAGGAGATAGAAGAAAGTGAGTCCCATCTGTAGGTTGCTATTTAGGGGACAAGACATAGGTTATTAAATGGGATGAAATTTTAGGTATTTTCATTTCTTAAATCAGTTCCATTTGAGAATACAAACGGAAAATGAAAAGTGAAAACTTTTCAGCCTATTTTGAAGCTCAGTGGTCCATACTTGCTTCTTCCATATTAATCAGCTCTGTTTACTGGATGAGTGTGCCGCCCATCTAAAATTCTCTATTCCAACAGACTGCATGTGCTGCTAAATGTTTGAGTCTTGAAATTCTTAGCCTTGTCTTTGGAAGATTAGGCCTCACGGATCATTAGTGATGCAGAACATATTATTTTTCTATTCAATTAATTGGACAGATCATTGAAATAAGGTTGTGATAAAGATGTCATAGGCTGTGCCTGTTTGTGAGCTACACGCAGGTGCTTACCTTAAATGTCATGCCATTCCCAGTGTTTAGGTTGAGAAATATCTCTCTTGATATTTGTAATGTGCAGTCCTCATAGCTAGACTTAATAAATGGTATTTTTTTATAACATTTTGGAGCTTGTGGTTTCTTTTCAATACATTTTCATACCCTAGTCACAATTACGACAATATTAATGATTGTATATTAAGATAATAAAAATGTTAAAACTTAAAATTGTATATCCAGTTATTACTTTCATGCTAGTTATTGGATTTTTTATAAAAATTTGATCCATTGATTTAATTGTTATTTCTTTTCTTTTTCCTTAATAAAGTTGAAGGGAATTCAAAATGTATGCATTTTGGCTTCATAATAGTTGTATGTTGAATCACTCAATAAATGATATTGACAATTAAAAATGAATGTTATATACACGTACAGTAATACTTCCATCATGGTTTACTATTAAAATATCATTAATTTTTAGTTCACAATGTCTTCTTATGGATATTATTTTCTAATTTTTGACCGTCATGACAAAAATACTACTTCATGTATGGTTCATAATGAATTTTTTTTTTTTTGTAAGAAAGTATTTGATTTTTAATTTTTAGGAAGATATTTTCTTAGTTTTTAGCAAATAAACACTATTTTTGTTTTCTAAGGAAATTAAAAATAGAGTTTGCTATGAAAACTTAAAATTGGAAGCATTATTGTTTTCGAAGATAACTGTCTCAGCTTTATTGGGAAAATTTTCTAGAGAACTAGCCTTATTTTTTACAAGTGAAAATGCCCAAAATTTAGGAATCTCCGAGTATTAATACTGGTTAGTTTCCATCATAATTTTGAACCCAGCCTTGGATAAATGAGTTCATGTTTTTTTTTGCTCTACTTGTTTTTCAGAAATAACATGAGTGGATCTGGTGAATGGGACAACCGAATGATGGACTCCTTGAAAAATTTTGACCTCAGTAGTCCTGAGGTTAAGCAGCAGTTTGGTGAGTTTGATGCTGATTATCTTTTAGTTCCTTTACATCTTTCTAACTTCTTACACTCAAATTTTTTTTAATGCATGTATTTGCATATTTGCATGTTTTCATATATTTTTCTTATGTGTACTACATAGTGCACCTAGTACTCGACTACTCGGTTAAAGATATACAGTACGGTTTTCAGAATTATTGGGTACATTAAACTCAATTTGCTCCCATGTGTTTCCAAAGCGAAATTTTTATTTGACTTTAATTCAGCAATAATGCAGTATAGTTTTTAGAATCGTTGGGCACATTAAGCTTAATATGCTCTAAATGCATTTTGGAAGTGATTTTATTTTATTTTAGTTGGTCTGCGGTGAAATTCAAGTGTTTTCATTAGTACTTTCTTGGATTAAGCTTATTTAATGGTAGTAGTGGATTATCCTTTTAGTTGCATTTGACATGAGATTTTTCAGGATAGCTTTTGTCGTAACAATTATTTTGGAGAAGGCGTGTTTTGAGTACAAAAGTGTGGTGATGATGCTCAGAATATAATATCTGAACAAAAATACCCTCTGAATTATATTCAACAGCAATCTGATTTTTCTGTTCATTTGAAAATATTTAAAATAAGTTTATATATTGCAGATGTCTAATATCTAATATTTTAGTTTTAATTTTTTGTCTTTTATTTTTTTAGAGCAAATTGGCCTTACACCTGAAGAAGTGATATCAAAAATCATGGCCAATCCTGATGTCGCCATGGCATTTCAAAATCCAAGGGTTCAACAAGCTATCATGGATGTATGTCTGAGCTCATTATAAAATACAAAGTGACTTCAGGAAACAAGTTTTTAACTTATTGTTAATTTTGCAGTGTTCGCAAAACCCACTTAGCATAGCCAAGTATCAAAACGACAAGGAGGTATAGCCAAACTCTTCTGGTCTCAGGAATGAATTCTGCCAAAATCATCGTCCTACAATATCTTTCTAGAAAAATTATAGCAATCAGTTCCCATTCTTTCTGTCTAGTGATTTTTTTTCCTGGTCAAGATGGTACAACTCTGTGAGTCTGTGCCCTTTTGTTTTTTTGAAAAGGTTGCATTTGAAACATTCTAATGTCATTTCAGGTAATGGATGTCTTCAACAAAATATCAGAACTCTTCCCTGGAGTGAGACCATGAGAAAGCTTCTTAGTTTCAGGCACAACTGTTGTTCCAAGGGTTGAGTGCACCGGTGGATGTCCAGTCGGCGAGCAATGGGCGATAACATCAAACATTGCTTGTTAGCTTTCCACTTTTCATCTGAAAAGCCCTCAGAATTTTGGTTTATCGTCTCCAGTTGACGTCGTGTGCAATAGTCTCAATTGGAAAGTTGGGATACATTCTTTGTAGAACAAAGTAAGAAATAAATCATTTGCATTTGGCTTGTGCTTAGAATCTCTCCCTTATTTATCTTTTTCGGCTCTTGCGCTTCTTATGGTCAGTCCGTGTTGATTTTGCTCCAAAATTTACCAACAGTGATCTTTTTTCTTTCTTTCTCTTTTCTGTTAAGATCTTCCCTTAACATGAAGATCTTTACTAGTAAGAAAAGATGTGTTTTTTTTTTTTGTTTTAAGAGGTAAGATGAAGAGATGAGGAAGAATAAATGTGCATATGCTAAAAGATGTAATGATTATTCTACTTTTGGGGTTCTAAATAAATGAATAGAGTTGAGTTGAATTTTGGCTAATTTGAGCTTGATTTGTTTAGTATTGAGTTGAATTTGCTAAAATTTTCATGTATTATTGACTTTGTCGAGTTTCGTTGAACTTTAAAGAATTTAAAAGATATTCCATCACTTTCTTTTAAATGTAATCTCAATAAAAAATTTTTGTTCACGATATTTATCGTGTTGATGAACTTATATATTTTTAAAATTATTTTAAATTTTATTTTTTTAATTTTAATTTATCATTAATGTTTTCAAGTTGAATTTATGCCAAATTCTTTAAAGTCACAAATTTAGAAGCATATTGTAAAACTTAATCATTTAATAATTAAATTTAAATATCTTGGAAAAATTATAAATATATGAAATTAACTTAAATTATTATTTAAATTAATAAATTAGTTTATGAATTTTTTAAATTTATATGTCTAAACAATTGAATATTATCTAATTTAAATTTAATTTATTTATTAAGTTTCATTAAACAAGTTTAAATAATTTTCTATTGAATTACTTGATCTTGATTTTGATATTAATAAATGTTGTTTATGTTATTAAGCAATTATTTTAATTATTATTTTTTAGAAATTGAAATGTTTCTAGGTTGGTATAATTTTGCCAATTTTTATACTTCCTTACCATCTACGTGTTTGATCATACGTCTTTTGTAATATTTTAAAACGTTATAAAGTGATTCTTTTTACATTATTGCATTCTTAACAATCATTTGAGATGGAAAACTTTATATTTATATGGTTTAATCTTGTTGAAGGTAAGGATTCAATTTTTGATCATTAATTTTCATCTTGAATTCATTTATTTATTTCTTAAATTCTTGAATTGTAAATCATTTTTAGAGTGTATTTGAGTTTCAATCCTTATTTTTCTTTTGTGTTATGTTTTAAAAGATAGGAAGAGATTGAGCTTAAGTAAAGGTTGTCTGTGAGTCTTGGGAAAATGCTTTGTAAGGGTTTTAATATGAGTTTTAGGAAAATACTAGCGTTTGATTCTTGGTTGAAAAATATTGTTATTATAATCATTGAATTGATTAGTGGAAACTCAAGTAGGCTGCTTAAAAAAGTGAACGTAGGAACCATTATAAATTTTATGTGCTTCCTTTTAACTCTCTCTAATTGTTGATTAGTACCCTCATTCTTATAGTATTTAATATTGTTACTTTTTTGTTTGGATTTTAACATATTTCATGCATTTTCATTTTCATGTATCATTAGCATTAGTGTAATTTGCAAAGTGTTTAATATTTTTATTGCATTTTATATAAATTTGTATGTACTTTCATTTAGAATTGTTAATCATTGCATTTACTTATTTTTATGATACATTTATTGATTCTTAATTCACAATATGACTTATACGTGAAAACCCTCATTCATTTAAAAGTGTACTCCAACATGTGTATAAAAATCATTCAATAGAGTAATGAAATGTATTAACATTTTTCATATATTAAATGAAAGATTTAGCTTTTAGAAATTTCTATAGATTGTAGCAAACTCTTTAGTTTTCAAATACATTAAAAATCATGCAAATCAAAGTTTTATAGCATGAGATAGGATGAAAGTAAGTATGCTAAAAAAATTTCAGCATACTACACAACTTATGTAGTATCTTACATAAGTCATGTTATTATTTCTTTCATAAAATCTCACTCTCTAGCAAGCTGCATGAATTGTATAACCATTTATGACTCATGGGAGCCTTGTGCATAGTTTCTACATGATGTTTTGAAAGTAAAATGAGGGATATTAAATCTACAAATCGAGAATCATGATTAAATGTTTGAGCATTTATAAAATATTATTTTCTTAAGTTTAGGGACCCATCTATCCATTCTATCATCCATTTACCATTTTTCATTCCTCATTTTGTTATATTAAATTAGTTCAAGGTTTTGCTAGGCATTTTTTTCCTAACAATTTCTCTTTTCTTCTCATCAATCCATAAAAGCTTTAAAGGAAATTAAAGTTTTGAAGATTGAAGGTTAAGATGCAAGCAAGGAAGAAGAATCAAATGTGTTATTGTTATTTTTCTCTTTTTATTTTTTTGATTATAATAGTATTTTCAGTTGTCTTTGATCATTTGTACCAATGGATCATGAATAGATATATACTAAGGATTGAATATCTCATTATATTTTACTTTAAATTTTTATTAATAATATTTGTTATTGATTTATGTCAATTATATGTTGAATTATTTAGGAATAGGAATTCAAGTGATGAGGATTATTTTTTGATAAAAGTGATTAATGCATTCTAATTATTTATTATCATAAAAAATAGATAGTAATTTTAATAAACTAATTAAAAGCTAGTGAATATTTTTGTCATCCATCTTTACACAATTATCATTTCATTTAATATTGACCAAATCAAATCCTATTTGAATATTTAACTTTAATAGATGAAAAATTGCTAAGAAAGTCTTAATTTACTTTAATCACTAGTTTTATTTCATAAATTAAATAGTTTTTGTATGCTTTAATTTCTTATTTTATACTTACTAAAACTGTTTTATAGAATAAATAATTATAAATTTAAGATTTATTGTGGATTAATTTTGCAACAACAAAACACTTCACTTCTATCATTGCTCACAAATAACTTACTTAAACAATTGAATTGGAATTTAAAATTCTCATTCCAATCCCAAGGTTGTCGAATGAAATCTTTCATGTAGATTGAATTCCTGGCAAATAGGATACCAAACAGAAGACACAGATTTCATTCACTGATGTGGTATTCAAGATCGGTGTCCTTTTATATTCTGCCAAATATATCATCAAGCGCTGCAGCTATATTTCCATAACATTGCCAAACACGCGTAGCATCTTTGTCCCTTGCTGCATAATCTAGCTGCCATTTTCATCAACATATAAAATTGTTTGCTTGTTAGTTGTCTGATATAGAACTCAAATCCTGAATGATTTTAAGCAACTCTACTTACTTTGGTAACATTATTGAAGAGATCAAAGTAGAGTTTCCTCAAAAGGGGCCTTTTTTTTCCAGGTTTGTTCTGGATTATGGTATAAAGGTCAAGTTTCAAGTTTGAAGAGCTTTTTCTGAGCAACTTCTGAGCTTCAGGCCAAGATTCAGACTCCAACAATGGTTTGATACCCAACAAGGACTCCGCATGCTCTTTAATTCCCGTCTCTGCCATTTCAAGTGTAGTGTCGGGTGCTACTAATTTCAGCTCCCAACCATATGCAACTTCTGATTTCAATATTGCTGCCTTTGCCCCAACTATTAGTGATATTGCTATTCTCCTGCTGATATTTGGCTGCTTCCCAGGAACCATCCCTTTCATTTGGAAGTCAGGTTTTTGGCAGCAAATAAAACTTGGAGGACGATAACATGATCGATTCTGTCTAGATACCAATAGCCTCATTGCCATTTTAACTGGAAAAGTATAGAAAAGTGTTTATTTGTCGTTGAGGTATAGAAAAGTGTTTCCGAACTTTATTACATTTTCTTAAAACTGTTGCTGTTGGAAAACAACAGCTAAATTGATGCAATATTTATAAATTTGCAGGAATGAACATAAACAGAATTAGCATTTTAACCTGATAGTCTTCCTGCTTGATTCTGGTGGATTTGCCAAATTCCGAGTAGAAGAAATGCAGGCTAGTGATAATTCTGAAATGGAGACAAGAAAATATAAGCAATCAAACACCACTTGGATTAGAATAAAAATGGATAATATTTCCAAGACAAGGCCACCTGAAATTGCTTTTGATTGAAAAAGGAGATTGGATTGTTATGCAAAGCAGTTCATAAGAGATGTGAAGAGAGATAGGCTTTGGTCTTCTTGTTAGCCATTAAACCTTATCCACTAGATATTTTTGGAATTTGAGTCCAAGAAAGATTTTTATTTTTTTGATATTGGGTTCCATTGCTTTTTGTTAGATTGTGACGATTTCAATTTTGATTTTGTCCATTTCTCACTTGTCCTCGAGCGCAAACCTGTTTATCACAAAATTGGTCTTTTGGCTTTCTCCTTTATCATACCTATTCAATAGCATGCATATAATTTTGTCATCCAGGGTTATAAATATCTTTAAACATTTGTATTATGAATTATACTTATCAAGTATTTATACATAAACATTGCTATTTCATATATTCCAATGATCCTTGTTTTATTAATTAATTATGCCTTGGTACTTAGCATAATTGTAACTCATATGATATATATATTTTTATTCAGGTTACGAACATGTTTAGCCTTTCTCTATCGCTCCTATGTATGCTCGTAATGCATTTCCAATGTCTATTTGATTTGGTTATAATGTGTATTTAGTGCTCTTAAGGTTGCAATCCTATGGGTTTGTTGCATAATGAGTTTCATTCAACCAAATCGACTATATATTGTTTAAACAAGCCTTATAAATGTCAACCATAACTATGATGTTTCCCCCATATTCCTATCTTCATTTTGTCCAATTATGGAGGGTTTAAGCGTGCCCAATTCAGCATTTTGTCAACTCTAATAATTGTCAGTATTCGGTCCATTCCTATGGTGTATATGTGCAAGACTTTATCATACTTATTTGCTTTATCAGCAAGAAAAGGTGGCTAAGAAAATGTTTTTACGTGTAAAATGGAACAGCTTAACAGCATGATCAAACCTTATATTATATGCGCATTCCATCATAAATTTCATGGTGCATTGAAACAGCTTATTGCATTCACATACATGTGAATTTAGGCTGTCCAAATGACAAGTCTTATAGCATCCCAATCATACTTTGAGTGATTTATTTTCACGCTACACTTACAGCCTCAACAATTCAAACTTACGTACATGTAGTTCAACAATTGTTTAGATTATGATTAGTTTTTTCATTTAATTTAACCAGCTCATTTATGGTCATACATACTTGATTTTTTGCTGTTTTTTTCAGCTGCATCCCCAACCGCTTGCATTAGGCCATATGTGTTAGCTATGAATGCCCATTCGGTCACTCATTTTCAGTTTATACACATTACCATTTTTAATAATTTGAGATTCAGTTTATGAGTGTATAATTCAGGCACATAGTCATATCAAATCACTTAACAACTCTCATCTTATATGTCTGCCAATATCAATCATCTAAAGCTACCTCACGTCAATAACAAATAGTATTGTCTTATATCCTTACATGGTCCAATTGAGTGTTTGTACGCACCTTACCAAACTTGGGTTTATCATATACCAATTCATTGTCTTTTCTACTGAACTAAGCCTCCATTACCCTGCTACCTACAGATTTTCTTTTCATTCAGTCCAATAACTAGTTTTAAAGGTGCAAATTATAAAACATAACAAGGAATTCTCATGAACCACCTATATGAAATTTAGCAAAACACAGCAGCAACCTTTTAACCAAAGTATTTATTCACATAATTAATTTCTCAATTAGCATACACGCAGCTTATTAATCTTATGCGGTAAATAAACTCTATTAAACCACACCTTCAAATCCATTAGCAGACATGCTTCCAACTTGATTGATTACTAACGCAAGGAGATCACAAACTCACCTGACCTTCATTAGCTCAAAGATAATCTTTTCAGCATTACTCCTCTCCAAGCAACAGCAAACTCCTTTAATCTCTGCAACTAGTTTTTTTTCCTCACACTAACCTTTTCTTGTCGTCAAACATTTATCTCTATATATATTTAGGAATTATCTAAGCCCCCTAAGTTATAGTTCTTTTAACTCCTTAGGTGTTGTTATTATATGCATTAAGTCCATTGCTGCATAATGCTAAGTTTAGTAATTGATCCTTGGGCGTGAGTTTTGGCAGTTTATGACTAACTCCTCTAGCTTAAATAATTTGTCCATCTCTCTCTTCTTTGGTCGGTCCCCTTTGTAAAGCATTGTATATCAGTTCCTCATTTTAGTTCCCTCGTTCCGATATGTAGACTCCATGGCTGTCGGGTTTTACTGGCTTCAATTGATCTTTTTCCATTAGTTGATTTAATAAAATTTCACACATGCAAACATTGTTTTACTAACACATCTGCATATCAATTGCTGCCGTTCAGTTTTATCTATTCCATAGGCAATCATGCCCTTTGACAGCTTCACTACTTAGCTTATAAGATACAAAGATCAGACTGACCAGCTGGAACATCTGCGCTTAATCAACAGTCAAAACATGACTTTTCGTAATGGGTTTTCATTCGAAGCTCCGTTCTTCGGCAACTAAAACTCATACAAACTTTCACCATCCCTAAACATTAACTCTACACAAAATAACATTCTTCCACAAACATCCACACCTAATTAATGAATACAAACACACTATTGAATTTACCTCAGCCCACGGGATTTGGGAAGCAAGTCCCCATCAATCGTCTTCTTCTTCTCCTACCCTTTCCTATCTTTATATTTTCCTTTTTTGATTCCTTTGCTCATCCAGGCCACCTTCTTGATTTTATTTTATTTCTTTTTTTATTTATCTCCTGATTTAACTCCATTAACAACAAATTATTTAATTATCATATTAAATTTATTATAATTACTATTAATTTAAGATATTTATTTCCAAATTTCCCCCTTAACTTATGATCAATTAACCATTAATCTTATAGATCATCTTCATTAAGTAATTTAATTCTTCATAAAACATTAAATCATTATTTTAATTATCTATTTAAATAGTGTACATAATTACATTTAATTCGTAATCTTTTATCACATTATAGACATGTATATTATTTATTTATTTCTACTCAATTAACAAAAAATTATATAAAACACCCAAATTCATAATTTTGATTCAATTCCAATGGAAGGGCAATATTAAATTACTCATCCAAATAATTACTTATAAAAATTTTATTCCAATAGCAATATATAGCAAGGAAATATATATTCTATTTTTTTGTCATTAGCATGTACACTTAGACACATTACTTGACCTAATAAAAACAATAATTTTTTTACAAATTTCAGTAAAATTAAACCATCTAATTTTTATATTGGTGTTTTTGGTCATAAATTTGAAATAAAAATGAATATCATTGCAATGAAGTTAATAAGAAATTATATTTTGAACAAATTACATGTTAGTTTATTTTCAATTTTATATTTTCTCTATGTTTAATATAAATTGCTTGAAACTATGAATCATACACACATACAAAATTTATATTAAATCTTTAATAAATATCTATCTTATCTTTTCTTATAAATACTTTTAAGATCAAAAGTATAATGTAATAATAAATATTGTAAACTTTTTTTTATCATAATAATATTACTACATTAAACAAAAAAAAAAGTATATCAATAAAATTTTTCACAGATGAAAATACAAGAAAGCAACAAAGCATTGAACCCAAATATACAAAAAACTAAACATAGGAAACCAACATAAAAACCAGGGGAAAATCATATTCAATTACTTTGAATACACCGATACAACAATGCCCAATAAGAGGGGAGACGAACTGCCCGCACGGGCGTAGCTCAGTTGGTACTCGGGTGGTAGATTTGGTGTCAAGGGGAGACGAACCGACACAATCAAGTATCATAAGCTGTAAAAAGTTAAACAAATAGTCTTGCATTGGTGTTGGAGGGCGTAGCTTTGCCAGCAACTTAGAGGGGGAAGAGGTACAATTTCAGCTTCATCAATAATTGTATATTAAAGTTAAACTATAATTATGTATAATTTAGAAAATTTTAACATACAATTTTAAATTATAAGTAAATTTATTATAATTCAAATATACTTCATCAATTTTAATTATCTTCTTTAATTTTAATCTTGCTTGCTCGAATTTCTAGCTCTACTATGAGATATTGTAGGAAAGTGTGACTTATTGAATACTCTCTCTATCTTTTTTAATTATTATTTTAGAAAAAAATATTTGTCTCATGATATTGATCATTTTGATAATTCTATATAATTTTTTAAAATAACTTCTTTTTTAATTTTAATCCATCATTAATTATCAATATAATTTCTAAGATTTTAAATGTTATCTAAAAATCTTTTAAATAAATTTGACATTGGTATCAACATATTTAATCTTTCAAGAGAAATTTAATTAAGGTAAATAAGGGTATTTTAGGAAAAATATTAAATTTTAAATGATATTCTTAATTTATGTGTTAACCTCTAAAATGACAATTAAAAAAAGAGAGAGGGAATGTTTTCTAAACTTTTAATAAATCTATATAAAATTTTTATTAAATCTACATTAAACTTATTTTAAAATTTTAGTGAACCTTTTTTATTTGATATTTTTAAAAATAAAAAATCCATGATATCAATAAAATTTGATACATATTAAAAGTAGATTTAACATTGTTGATTGAAGGTTACACTATGGTTTTTGAAATGAACAAAATTGATAAATTTTCTTTTAAAGATTTTTTATTTAAATTTGTTGGATAAATAAAAATGAAAATTCTTGCTTCTTCATTAGCTGGAACTTTAGGTTGAAGGATTATTGAAACAAATTATTTGCATATTAGAAAGAAAATTGACACATGAAGGGTTGATCTTTCTATGTGAAAAGTTCAACCATAGTATTTAATTGATGAGGTTTTAAATTTGAATTCTAGTTATAGATGAGGATCATGATTACAACATGATGGATTATCCATAAGGAAGAATACATAAAGAAAATGGAAATAGATTTGCATTCTAACATAAAAGCAAGAAGAAAATCATTGTCGCTACACATAATTATGGCAGAGATATTTTAACATATCCTGAAGTGAATAAAACACAAAGTTACTCTCTCTTACCTGCAGCACAACAACAAAAGAAAAATACCTTATTAATCTCTAAATTTATTATCCTAATAAATTAATCAAAGGTTTGTCTAGTTTTTCAAAAATTCAAATTTTTTAGTTAGAGTTTATTTCTACTTAAATACCTTATTGGTTTATACAATCAGTTGTTTAAGCATTTAATTCCTTAAAAATAACAAGTTTATTGGCAAACATCCTATATTATAGTTTATTGTTGCATTATTTTTGTGATTTTTGAATTGAATTGTTTACTATTTTTATTTAAGTTCATTTTCATCTCGACGAAAATTAACTAACTAATTTCACTCAACTTTTAGAATTATTTTAATTCATTTTAAAATTATGATAATTTATTATAAACAAGTTAATTAAAGTATAAATTTTTTATATAAATCATCACTTATAATTCAAACAACAACAACGGAGTTTTTATAGTTAATATATTGACAATATTATTACAATCAAATTAATTATAAATATTTTTATTCATTAAGATAATAAATATCACTAATATAAATATTTTTACATCAAAAATTTCTAATGATTTTGTTTGATAAAAAAAAGGACTTTTGAGTTATTTTAAATTAATTATTAAATTTTTCTAACTTTTTTCTTCCAAAAGTAAAATTGAAAAATATTTTTCAAATCAAAACATCAATCAAACCAAGGTCCATAGTGCAAATTAACCCTCAAAAGTATAGATTGGACCTTGATAATTTTTTCATTCCCATTTGAGTCTTAACATTTTTTATCTGGCTTAATTTGACTCTTCATATTTTGAAACATTATATCTTTAATTAAGGAATCATACTATAACTATTTATAAATAATATATAATAATTCCAATGACATTAATTTTTTATATTTATCAAAAGATTATTCCATCTGGTAGTTGAAGTAATAGAAAAATGAAAAAATTTTATTATCTAATATTCAGTTTAATACTTTTTGATAAAGATTGAAATTCAGTTTGCACTATATATCATACTATTTCTATTTTATAATAAAAAGCCTAATTTTGTTTATAAAAACAGGTCAAATTAAGTTAATTTTAAAATATGAAAAATCAAATTAATATGATAAAAAAGTTAAAATCCAAATCAAAATTTTAAAAAAAAACACCAAATAGAAATAAATAATAATCAATATTCAATCTATATTTTAACATATAATACGTATATTAAAGGGTTAATATGCCCTAGAAGCCAGCAAACCAAACAAATATCATGGTCATGTTATGGAAAAGTGTAGCTAATAAGAAGGTTTAAAAGTATAACAAAGTTGAAGCTTTGTGCGAGAAAAGAAGCAATATTGAACATTAAATCATTAATGACTCCAAATTTATTCTCTAATCTGAACAACAGAGACAGCCTCAGCCACTAAAATCATCCCATTGTACACCCAATTACACAGATTAACACGCCACCCAATTCAACACCCACATTCAACCAACATGCTTATCCAACTACTCCTACGCCCTCCTAATTTTGAACACTCACTTCAGTCATTGAAGCCGGCTTCACCTTTGGAGGCCGCCCTCTTGGCCTTCCACTCCCCGTTGCCATTTTCACCGTTGTCGTCGGAGTACTCCCGCTCATTCCTCCTGTCGGGTGTGCCATCTTCCGTGGCCTTCCTCTCGGCTTTCCAGTACCTGTGGGCATGATCTTTGGCTTCATTGGTTTTGGTGGCGCGTTTGGATCCTTTGGTGGACGACCTCGAGGTCTGCCAGAAGAGAGGACCCGTCCAGGTGGGGTTGGACCCTTGGGTTTCGGGGGCCTGCCTCGGCCACGCCTCGGAGGTGCATTGGGGTCTGGCTTCATGTAGTTGTTCTTCCAGAAGACTAGTTCGCCAGTGTCCTTCATTCTGGAGAGGTAGTGAGAGAGGAGAGTGGTGTGGGCAGGAGGCAACTGTCCATACTTCGATTCAATGTACTTGGATATGGATGTTTTATTAGAGCCATTAGCCTCATTCAAAGCCCCGATTGCTGCCAAAATCAACTACATCAAACAGTAAAACTCAAGTACAATTAGAAAACATGAAGCACAATAATAAATACCCAAATGACACTAAAATCAGAATCACAATGTCAAGTCCTTATCACAACTACAAGCAATAAGAGGCCTAAGGGAAATGGGTTCCTTTCCATTCAGATTTTCTACAAAAAATTCTTCCAAAAACATCAAAAAACGAATGACAAGTACCAAAAAACCAACCAACCCTTCGGCCTTTTTCACAAAACTTGACTGGATTGAACCAAACCAGAGACAACGAATATGGGAAATTACTTTATTTTTTTTCTGAAAGAAAATTTTTCACAAGCAAAAAAGAAGCCAACTTTCTATATAATTTACACAAATTGAACATGAACAACATAGCAGGGAAAACATTATTGAAATCCCAAATGATCAACTAAATAAAAATGGACACAGCCTAAATTTCCTTCTCTTCATCTTTAACATATGAATAAGAACACAAACATAACCAAACCACTCCAAGTTCTACCACTTAGACCACCCAAAAGATTCTTTTAATTTTCATCTCTATAGAAGTAACAGCAAAAAAGCTTTTAAGCAAGGCATCGCTACAGCCAAATCAAGAGAAAAGGAAAGCCCTTCAACAAGAAACATAAGGAAAAACTATTTTTTCTTCATATTTTATATTTTTTTTTATCTTTTATCTTTCTAATGCTTGTTAAAAAGAGAAGAAGAACGAGTGTAGTAGACGGGTGGAAGCAAATACAGCATTAGTACCTCAGGATAAGGAGGGAGCGCTGGAGGCTTATCAAACTGTTCAGCTGCCATTAATTTTCCTCCTTTTTCTTCCCACAAGATTGAGAAACAAAGTGAAAAATAAAAAAAATAAAATAAAAATCTTTAAAAACCAGAAATTTCAAAGTCCAAACCCAAGTCCCACAACAAGAAAAAGATTGCTTCTTTCTGTCAAATTCTTACAGAAGAACTCCCAAGTTTGATCACAATTCTTCTTCTGCCCATAAAGAAACGGGCAGCTATCTAATGCATATTACAAAAATATTTTAATCTTATTGTTTATCTTGTTATTTTTCTTTTAATTTTTATGGGTTATTAAATTATTATTAATATTTTAATTTTAGGAAAGAGAAATGGACGGCTAGGAGAGGTTTGGTGGGAGACGATCGGATGACTTGTAGAATAAAATAATGATGGTGAAACCAAGATCAGTGACGTGGCACGTGGATAAAAAACATAAAAATAAAATAAATTAAAAATTAGTTTTATTACAAGTTTATCCATTGTTTTTGGTGGGTGGTTTTTCAGGTTTATCAACATCATCCATGTTCCTTTGGACTTTTGCTTTACTTATTTATTTATTTATTTATTTTGCTATGGACTTTTGCTTTATGAAAGCAAAATGTACGAATATATAAACAATTATCTTTTTTTTTTCCTTTGTTTCATTTTATTTATTTTTACCTTTCTGCTTTCAAGACATGTCGATAGAATCTAATAATTGCATATTGTATTGATCGATGATGGTTATCCGAGCAATCAATGCATTTAAATTTTTATAAACTTCAGTACTATATTTAGGGCTGAAATTTTGGTTTAAATATATAGTTTATTTATGAATATAATAATTTTAGAGATGATTTAAATATAATTTAAAATATTAAATGTGTTAAAAATTTGAATTTGATATAAATAATTTATTATAATTTATTTAAGTAGGTTAGCTTAATAAGTTTGTATAAAATGATTTTTATAATATGATATTACAAAATTAATTTATAAAAATAAAATTAAAATTAACTTAATAAGTTTATATAAAATGATTTTTATAATATGATATTACAAAATTAATTTATAAAAATAAAAATAAAATTAACTTAATAAGTTTGTATAAAATGATTTTTATAATATGATATTACAAAATTAATTTATAAAAATAAAATTAAAATGATATAAAGGTGTAAATGAATTGAGCTATTCATATTTAAAGTTTGATTCAGTAAAAGTTCATTCAAACTTATTTAATAAAGCTTATTTAATAAAGGAGTTGAGCTTAATCGTTAACTAACTTATTAGTTTAATATATATATATATATATAAGGTTAGATATTGGAATGCTTACATGACATACTTTAGAAATATTTATTGCTTACATGATACATTTTAAAAGTTACATAAATTTGGCTTTTAGCTTTAGTTTTTAGTGTATTAGTCGTTTATATCTTTTTTTATTATTTTTCATCCATTTATTTTCTATAGATCTTATATGTTTTAATAAATATTATCGATTAATTACTTATTAAATTGTGAAATTTGATGTTACTCTAATATTTATGTTTCATTCTCTCTATAATTTATATATGATAAAATTATATTTTATGTTCTTTTATATTCCTTCTTTCCATTTAATGAAAATCTTTCATCTTTTATAATTAATATATTTAAATATTTAAATATTAAATTATAATATTTAATGTTCCTCTTATGTTAATATTTGTAGTATACATACAAGTGCATAATAAAAATTGTTTATTCATCATTTGAAATTTATTGGAATAAGAAAGTGAAAAAAAAGATATTTAAATATTTACCAATTAGTAAATATTTATATTTTCTTTAATTTTTTATTCATAAATTTTAATAATTTTTTCATTTTTATTGATTTTTTATCATTTTTTATGATTAATTGTATTTTTTCAATAATGTTATTATTGAAGAATTTAATTATAAAATAAATATATGTTATTTTTATAGTTTATTATGTAAATAAAAGAGAGAATTTAGATTAGAAATAATTCATCTATCTTTAACATTTTAAATATGTATTGTTGTTTATTACTTGATTGTAACATTATTAATTTTTTAGTTTTTTAAATTTTTAAGCATTTTTTTATTACTTGCAATAGGATTTAGGAAAATGTATAAAGTGTAATAAAAAAAATAACAATGAAAGTTATTGAAATGATAATTATCACTTATTAAAAATAAAAATCTTTTTATTGTCTTCATAATTATGCTAAAATAAAATACATTAATATAAAGTTATAAATATGATTAGTCTTTTCATTTTCTATAACTAACATTATGAATATGATTTTATTATTTTTCACACCCTGCAATGTATTGTCCTTTCATTTTTATAAACTCTTTCATATTTTATAATCAACGTTACAAATATGATTTTATTATTTTTTATACTCTTTGATATACCATCCTTTCATTTTCTATAATAAATAATTATAATTATTTTAAAATAAAATACATCAATATGAAATTATGATTAATCATAATTAATTGACCTTATATATAATGTATAATTAACAAAAAAAAAAGGTTTTAGTACACATACATAATGCTATAAAAATATCTACCAGTGTTTTTGGTGATCTTTTTATTAATTATTTTGAATTGAAGTGAGAAAATTATATTGCATAAAGTTTTAATTCTTCTCCTTAATTATTAAGATCATATAATTAATACTCTTGTGACAATTTGATGTTTTAGGCGATAATGAAAAATTGACAAATAAGTTATCCTTATTATCGAAATATAGAAATATATATATGAGATTTTCACCTCGTATGGTTGGATCCTGGTTCCTCCAAATTACTGCATGTGTAATATTGGTCTAACTTGATTAATGATCTTATTAGCCATATATGTAGTTCTCGGGATGAGGACTGTAAGCTAATCCCAATATGTTGCAGTAGGTGGTTTTAGTAAACAAGATGGAGGACCTTCTTTGCATTTTTCTCCAGGAATCCAATTTAGAACCTTTGGCCTTTTATTATCCAAGTGGAAAACAATTATTTGAATGTAATTACACATTGAAAAATAAAATTTTAATTTTAATTAATAATAAAATTTTCTTTTCTTCCATTTTAATCATTTTCTCCCCTTTTTGGAGTGAGATATTAAACATGAAAAAAATAATATTTCTTTTCTTTTCTTTTTATATTTTCCAAACAAGAAAATTATTTTTCACCTTCCTCATTTTCTTTCCTCCCTTATTTTCCTCTCTTCCAAACAAAGGCTTAAGGTTCAACGCAAAATAAAGAATTGCATTATTAGTTGCTTGCAATGGTAATCTATTTCAAAGAAAGTGTCTTTCTTGTCCACTTTGCTCTTTATACAGGAAGAAGAAAGGAAATAGTGGAACACATGATCCTCTTTTACAAGCAAGCTTGAACAATATGGTTTGTGAGTGACATTAGCTATCGATCTTGAACGTTTCCCTTCTTTTGCAAAGTGATGGGATGAGCTTGGGTCTTTAGACTTGGACAAGGAATCATTAATTATATCATGATTCTATGTTGGTTCGTTTGGCAAGAAATGAATGACCTTGTCTTTCGAGCTAATTCCCTAAACCCTCTTCGTGCAATAATTAAAGCATCCATAATGAGCAAAAAAAGGTCACTCAACGATATCTTGTCCCTGGAAATCCTTCCCCTCCATGTTCAAGGATATATTGCTTTAGGTTTATATCAAGCCATTTATAGAATTCATCAGGATCAATACAAACTTCTTTTGTTGGCTGCTCTCATGAAATCTTGCTATTCCTTGGGAGATTAAAGCAGAGTGGTAGAAGATAACATTTATATTTCATCAGTTTGTTCTTTTTCTTTTCAATTTAGTGGTAGGAAGGCCAATATAGTAGCAATGTGCTTCCGAAGGCAATCAAATAAGATGTTTGTCCTCTTAATTAGGTTCATTGTATGTCCCATCCTTGGCAGAAGCTACTCTCCTATTGTTGTTAAATAGAGCTTAATTAGTTCAAAACAAATAATCAATTACTCAATCTACTTGTGAGCATAATCGAACGTACTTGTAGATGTAACCATAAAACATACATATATATATTAGAAAACAAATAATTTTCTCATATACATATATATATATATATATTTAATTATATTAAATTATATGATGTTTTAATCAATATAAGTACTTAAATCTATATAGTTAATTTTTTTTTATCTAATTAAAATATCACTCATTACATAAGTTTGATAAAGCTCTAAAATTAACTTGTTCTCACTAATTTGTAACAAGTTGGAATTCAAGTAATTTGAGCTTTTTAAACTCGGTTCAAGTTCAAGCTTGCTTATGTATATTCAAGTCCAAGTAGAAGTATGCATCAATATAAAATTCTCAAGTTGTCTCATTTTCACGATCCGAAATATCTCATTTTAAAATAATATAAATATTTTTAAAACTCATTTCATATCTCATCTTGAATTTGATTATGAGATTTAATCTCATCTAATGACAATGAAGTCTCATCCATTTTATCTTTATTCACAGATTCAAGATATCCTCAAGTGTTTAATATATTTGCAACTTTTTTCCATGCCTTTCTTTTAGTTATGTGATACATTAAACAATGATTCATCCAAATAAATATGATTATTTATTATTCTAAAATAATCTCTCAATATTTTTTGTCATTAATTTTAATTTTAAATTTTTAACTTTTAGCATTTATATGTCTATTAATTATTGTTATTCTTTTCTCATTCTAATTCTAATATACTTAAACTTAACATTTTTTTATAATATATTAGTTTCATGAAAATTTATAAATATGATTAGTTAATTATGATAATTTCATTTTTATTTTTGTTATTATATCAAGTTAAAAAGAAATATATATGAATAAAATGTTGAAAAATAAATATAATAATAGTCTAGATTATAACTAAATGAATAAATCTTTTTTGGTTTGTTTCCTTATTATATGGAGTCCATTACTAATGAGTTATTTTCTTTTCAATAAACACAGTTGGTTTTTCTTAGGAATGTTGCTAAATTTTATTAATATAAATAGGAACTATGTAAGTCTTTAGCAAATAACTTATTTTAAGTTCTTATGTAATAAGCATTGAAAAGCCATACACACTTTATTGGTATAGATAATACATATTAAATCTCTTAAGCTATTCTTGATTGTATAGTTTCATACTTGTACAATTTCGAAATCATTCAAGCTATTCTTAATTATACAATCTCATATTTATACAATCTCAAAATTACTCAATTGTGCAGCCGCATACCTACATGGTCTTAGGATCTTCTTCTTCAGGTGTGAGATTAGTTCATTTACATGCCCTTTCATCTAGAAGCCTGTTAGGTTCCGCTCCTTGTCCATGCTCTGTCTAGCTATGCTAGGTTTAGATGTAGATGAAATGTTTATTTTTTGATAATAAATTTTTATTTTAATATATATATATATATATATATATATATATATAATATTTGTTATTTTAAATGCATTTGATTTAAAAACTAATGTATTTAATTGTTAAAGTAGAATTCATAATTTATAATTAGTTTTAAAAAATTTAATAAAAAAATCTAGAAAATCATGGCTACAACTTATTAAACTTGAGTAATTTTGAAACAATCAATTAGTATATGTAATAAAAAATTAATAATATGTTAAATTACATATTTATTTATGATAAGAGAAGGAACAATTTGAAAATTATAAGCTAAAATATGATCCAAATCATAAGTATGTGTCTTCTTTTTTTTATTATATTTGAAATAACTATAGACCTTAATTTTATTAAATCTTAATGATAAGTATATACTCTCTCTCTCTCTCTCTCTCTCTCTATATATATATATATATATATATATATATATTAGATTTTAAATTGGATATAAATGGAATAAAAGACATTTAAACATAACAAAAAATAAAATCTAGAAGCATTTGAAATTAATGTTACACTTAAAAATTGAGAAGTTAGAAAAATTACCAATTTAAAATTTTAAGATATAATTATGCATTTTTTTGCATTCATTTTAAAAAATTTAGTTAAATAAAAATTGTTAGAATAAGGAACTGATAAAAGATATCTAAACCATTATTGATTAATAAAGTATTTTTTATTTTTTATTTTTACACATACACAAAAAAAAGTAATTGTTTACTTGTAAATGAAAGAAGAATGCATATAATTATTTATTTATGAATAATTTTTATTGGATTTTGTCATATTAACTAGAATCTAATTATAATTATTGTAACTCTTCATTTTCTTATGTTTAAATGTATTTAGTATGATTTATTAAATAATATTTAGTTCAACTATTCATTTTTCACATTAATTTTGTTAATAGAAATGGAAGAGTTACAAGTTATAATGAGAAATAAAACCTATGAGTATTTAAAACTAAATATATTATAGTTAAAGAATGAGAAATTAGAAAAATTACTAATTAAACATTTAATTCTAAATTAACAATCATTGAATTTGGGCAAATTAATACCATAATCACTACTTCATTTTTGGATTTAATGGTCATTACTGTAAAATATAAAAGGTTGCATGCAACTATATATAATGTAATAAAAGATATTAAAAATAATAAGAAATAAAACCTATGAGCATTTGAAATTAATGTCCTCATTTTCTTATGTGTAAATGTATTTAATATGATTTATTAAATAATATTAGTTTAACTCTTCATTTTTCACATTAATTTGGTTAATAAAAACTAAAAAGTTAGAAGTTTAATGAGAAATAAAACATAGAAGCATTTGGAATTAATTAATATTACACTTAAAGAACCTTCATTTTCCTAATCAATGTTGGTACAAAAAAAAATACATCAATAGTATATTTCATGAACATTATATTCCTAATTAATTAAATTTTAAATTTTAATTAATGTTACACTTAAAGAATGAGAAGTTGAACATTATGCATAAAATGAAATATTATTTTCTTCCTCCTTTGATTTGTCAAATTTGAAATTACATCATCAATGAAGCTACAACAAATGCAAGAACACTGCATTTGACTATATCAAATTTAAAAATTTGATAGAAGCTATATAAATTACTTTCATAGTATGATAATATCAAATTTTAAATTCAATTAATTTCAAATGTAATGTTCATATGTTTTTTGTAACAACATTGATTAGAGAAATGAATGGACTAAAATACTAATGAGCATTAAATCCAAAAACAAAGTTGCATTATGGTAATCATAGGCCCAAATTTAATTATTATTAGTTCAAAATTAAATGTCTAACTTTGATTTGCTCATCATAATTGCACAAAATTAATCTTAAAATTAAAGGCAAAAGATATAGTTAAATTGTGACTTCCAAATAGATATCATTTAATAAACAATCCGATTGATTTAAATATTTTTTATATTATTTGTTTTATTTTTTTAGAATAAGACAATTGAGGATAATAGTATAAATATCCTCTTGAAATAAACATGCACAACTAAAAAATGAAAACAATTTAAAATGGTGCATATCTAATAGCTAAACAAAATCAATAACCAAACAAAATTAATATTCACTTCCTCAACAATGTCCACAAAATTAATATCTTATATGTTAACAATGTCTTCAGCGGTTATGCTTACTAAATTCAATTGCATGTTATGGGAAAAAGTCATCTTTAAATTTAAACAACTAAAATAATAAATAAATTATAATCAAATAATAATAAAAAAACTTAAGATGTGTAAGATAAATGATCCATTATAATCTGAATTCTTTTAATTGTATATGTAAAATAGAATTCAATACATAGCATATGTTTATCTTATAATTTAATAATTAATAAATAATAGAAGATCATAAATAAAAAATGAAGGATAAAATAATAACAAAAAAATAATATTCATTAAAAAACCACATGAAATGGAATAAGTTATATCAAACATTCTTTACACGCTACTTTCTCATCTATAAGAATCAAATCTAAACTAATTAGTTCAAGATCATTTTTTAGTATTAAGAGTTTTTCACATTCTACATACTTGTACCTGAATACTTTAATATTCTTTAGTCGTATTAAAATATGAAAGTAAAAAATATGCTATAGTATTAATTAAATATTCAATAGGTTAAAATGTAATGAAAAATGAATGAAAAATTTATATTATGCACTTACATATATATATATATATACACACACACACACAATTTAATGTCCAAGAAATCAACAAGATTAATTATAGAAAATGAAAAGTCTTGAGGAAATGAAAGGAAAAAATAATAAAGGACATAAAAGATAACTAAATCATATATGGGGCATAGAAAAGAGATGAGACATAAATATAAGAGGAATATCAAATGTTACAATTTAATAAGTAATTAATTGATAACATTTTATTATAGAAAAATGAAATGTCTTAAGAAGATGAATGGATGAAAATCAAAAGAGGGATAGAGGGTTAATACACTAAAAACCTAAACTAAAAACATAATTATGAAATTATTTAAATGTGTCATATAAGCAACTAAATCTTGTAAACATGTCACGTAAGCATAATATGGCCCAACTTTATATACATATATTGATTATTATCCTTCTTGCTCCATTATTTTATTTTCTTTACATGGTATCAACGATTCCATAAGCATTTTATTCTAATTATAAAAAAAAGAACAAGATGAATAATACTCCTTTAAACTCTATCAGTAAACTAATGAGCAATAATTATACTTATTAGAAGCTTATATGAAATTTTATTTGCAAGGGTAGGATTTATAGGAGTTGGTAGCTCATTATGATATAATAATTCTAGCAAATACTCCTTTAAACACTAAGCAAAAAATACTTTGGAAAATCAAATGTGAAAAAGCTTTATTTGTTTTACAAATCTCAATTAACTGGGAATACATAACACATGTTCATGATGTCAAGACAACAAAGGTAATACGAGATACACTTGAAAAGTTGTTTACATAGAAAAATATAATGCACTTGTAATATTTCTTATTGGGATGACTCAAGGAGATGTTATGGTTTCATATTATTTTTTGAATGCAAAAAATTTATTTTCTAAGATTTTAACATTAGACTTAGAAGAGTCTATTAGTGATACATGTTTGCATTATTACCTATTCGTAGCCTAAGAAAGGAATTTATGCCATTTATTTCTTCAATGTAAGGGTGGCAATATAATATAACATTATAGAGTTAGAAAATTTATTTTCTAATCAAGTAGAACTTATGAAGTAGATGTCTGGCAACAATAAGCCTACATCCTTTGAAAATAATGCTTTATACATAAAGAACTAAAGAAAGAATCATTCTTTCAATAATTCAAGTGGTAGTAAGCAATTAAGGCCTAAGAATTATTTAAAAGCTTACATACAAAATCAAATTTTCATGTTCAACTTGTAAAATTAGATGCAAACATTGCATATGAAAATAATAAAGTGAAGCAACTTATTTATGAGCAATATTTCTTCATTGAGGTTAAAGATCAATTAGAGAACATAACTTATAACCAATATAACATAAATTCTATGAGGGAATGGATCATTGACTCAAGATGTTCTCATCATGCTACAGGAGACATGTCTTTACTATCAAATGTTAAACCACATGATGGTAATAAAGTTATTATCATAATTGATAATTCATTGCATCTAATGTCACATCCTCATTCAAAACATCCTTACATGTTTGCATTTAATGTATAAGTTAGAATGAATGCATGAATGAATGAAAGGATGAAGCATGAAATTGTATGATTGAGTTATGATTCGTGAATGTCATGATATGTTCTAAATGCTTTAAAGGTACTAAAAGTAAAAATTCTAAGTGAAAAGTGATGTTTATGCATGATATAAATGTTATATGATAAGAAAGTATATGTTAGATTATATATTCAAAGGTATTAATAAAGTTAGAATTAAAAATATGAAAAGTTGAACTTAATGGTATTTTGGTAATTTCAAATATAAAGAGGGGGTATTTTTGAAAAAATAAAATTATGTATGTAAAGTGATGCCTTAGAATGTTTAACGTGTTATTATATAATAAAATATAGTTTAAAGTGTGTGAAAAAAATAAGTTAAAGTAAAGTTAGAAGCAATGGTTTGTAAAATTTGTAAGTTAGGATTCAAATGACATTTCATGTAAAGTCAAGGTTAATATTGGAAACTAATTTTATTTATGGCTTATGTCCATGTTATATTGATGAGTGATAAATACATTCATTATGTAGATATGATATAAAATAATGATACAAAAATGAATATGCAAGAAGAAGGAAGCAAGTTGGGTAGGAAGTATTATTAGCTTGACAAATGGCACTTATTAAGTGGTTCTTCTTATATTTAGGTCAATAATTGAAGCATATTATCATAAGGATAATCATAATAAATTTTCCTTAACCTATTTCTTCCACCATATTGCTTCTTCCTTTTTTTCCCCTTCTTCTTTCATCTTCACTTAAAGGAACAAAAACTCTTCTAAGGTAAAATCATGCATAGGTTTTGATTTTCATTCTCTTTTGATGTTATGTGTGCTCTACTCATGTTTTATTCTTCTTCTTTATGTTTTCTTATATCTGAAATGAAGAAGTGAGTTACTGTTGGGTTATGTTGATTATGTATAAATGGAAGACTTTGATTGAATAATGAAAGAATAAGGAAGTTAAGTTATTGAATTTGGTGTTATGCATAACCAAATGAATTTCTGTTTTGATATGTAAAAATTATGTTAAACCCTAATTTGAATCACTTGAATTTATCACTCTGGTTGTTATTTGAAGTATATGAATGATGATTAATTTTATTTTTAAGGTTTGGAATGCTTAAATGTTGATGGAAAGATGATTATATGTGATGATGGCTTGAATTCAAAGTTGCTGCCTAATTTTTCACCCCTAGGAAATGACCTCTATAATTTGGTTTTAATGTATAACTCATTAAATTATATATAAATATGATGAATTACTATGTTAGAATGAATAAAATAAAGTTTGAAGGCAATTGGAATGTAATTGCAAAAGTTATGCAACTTTTGGTACTTAGGGGGCAGCATGTATGTGCTTGTGTTAATGACTGCCTAATGTGGTAATTTACTGTAGGAACATTGGAAATTTTGGTTTGGTATTATTTATAACATGTTAAGATAGGTGTATGTGCAATATGGTATGGTTTTAAGGTGATTGAATATAATGAATGAGGCATATAAGTGAGGTGCATCAAATCTACCGAGACTGAATTTCAAAAGAGGCAGAGTTAGGGGTTTACAATAATTATGTTTTGACCACCTTATGCTTGAAATTATGGAACGCATAATATACGGTTGGAAAGCTATTTAAATCTAGTTTCCAATGGTATTAATTTCAAAAATTTCTTCCGAAATATCACGTCATTTAGGATGTCACAATTGAGCAGAAATTTGGCAGAATTGATAAGCATTCAGTCATTTGATGTTTGGAGGCCTTAATGATTGAATTTTTGAGCATATAATATATCGTTGGAAAGCTATTTGAGTCTAGTTTCTAATGGTTTAAAAATTACTTAGTTTAAAAGGTCATTTATTTGGTCAAAATGCTTGCACACTAAGAATTACTTTATAGGGTAGAATATGTATGACTTAAATGCATGCATAATTGAACACCAAAGTAATGCATTATGCAATTCTGTTTTAAATGCTTAATTGAATGGTTATATACATACATTTACAAATCCAACATAAGTAAAAAGAATGACCAAATGAATAGTAACCTATGAATAGTAACTTATGAATAGTACCTTATGAATAGTACCATTGACCAAATGAATAGTAACTTACATAACATAGTTTGGTCACTTAAGGAATAGGTGTTTAAGGTACCTAAACTTAATGTTGTACCTATCTAAGCCTTAAAACTCACTATTATACTTAATGGATGATGTTTTAATACAAGGACTTAAGTTGGTCGGAAGGCATGAATGATATCTAAGTGTGAAGCATCAAATATTGTAAGATGGTATTGTGTTGATATGTTATTTATTAATTAAAGTTTACTAGTGGTTACTTGTCATGAATGATTATAAATAACCTTACTAAATAAATGTAAAATGGAAATGTGACAGGTTCAACTCACAAAGTTCATGTTTCTCCTTTAAGCATTTATAAGGGCAAAGCAATAGCAGGTTTGTGTTATTCACTTCATGACCTTATATAAGATCTTGAATAGTGATTTCTAACTCATACGCTTATATTATTAATATAATGAGTTTATAACATGAATGGTAACATATGATCATCATTGCATATAATCATTAAAGCATCATTTATGCATCATGTTATGAATCATCCATACATACAGACATAATACAAAGGATATAAGAAGGAGAAGAAAATGATATATAGAGCAATGTTTATTGGTAGCGTACTGGGTCATACAGTTATTAACGATTTCCTTTATGGAATCATACAGTATAGGTTCCTATCATAGAACTATAGAGAAATATTATATTCTTACCGGAACCAGAGAATGATATAGTATCGGTACATAGAGAAATGGATCCAGTACAAGATTATGCACAATCATACAGAAAAGAAATAAAATATTACAGGAAAATCAGAGGGAAAATGCAAAGCATGAATGCATTCTCACAGACATGCATTATCATTTACACATGTTATAAATACGAAAGTTATTGATGATGTATAGATATATGAATGTTAAATGGAATATGATATATAAACGTAATGAATTTGATTTGTAGATAGTCAAGATACGCAAGTACTTAATGAATAGTAACTTATAAATAGTACTCAATGAATATTAATTTATGAATAGTACTTAATGAATAGTAATTTATGAGTAGTACTTGGTGAATGGTAAGTTATGAATAATACTATATGCCATATGCGTTGCTTATAATAGCTAATGAATGATGCAAAATGGTGTTATATGATACAGTTGTACAGCTTAATATTGATTATTATGATTTGAATTACATATGTTATTTATTATTCATGCTCATGTAATTTGGTCATTTATAACACCACTAAGTTTTATACTCAGCATTTATCATTTGATGAACGTAGGACCAGGATCTTCGAGTGAGAATCTAGGTTGACCTATCTATAGTCAGAGGAGATTATAATTTAGAGAATCTCATTCTTAAGGCAGTTTTTGACCAATGTAACATACTCCATGGTGCTCTTGTATATATGCAACTTATTATATTAACCTTAGTGGTAGTAATACTTATATTATGAATTTGTGATGTGTGTAATATCGACACCACCTTATCATGTAAAATAAAACATACAACCATATAATGTATGAATGATGGATTTATCACTATGTATGTCTAATATAATGATATATGATAATATATTTACATATGACTACTATAGTAATTTACTATAGTAATCAAAAAAATAGATCCCTTATAGAATAATTAATGATTTCCTTGTTTAGAGAATTATTAACTAATCTACGGGAGCGTGTTACGCCGGATTGGGGTGTGACAAACAAAGAAACAAAAGGTTTATATAATTATATTTTTTACAAGTTAAAATATCAGATATATAAATATTTATAAGACATTTTATAAAACTTAATTTTTACAATTATATAATTGGGATACAACTAATTTACAACAAGGACATAAAAAGGTTTATAGAATTATATATTTTATGAATTAAAATATGAGAGATGCAAATATTTATAATATATTTTATGAAACTTAATTTATGATATGTAAGGTTTACTACAAGTATACAATTAGAATACAAAAAGTATACAAATATATCATATACATATTAAAAGTGGGAAGGGGGGTAAGTGAAAATATAAGTCTACTCCTCCTCCCTTTAATTTTTATAATTCAAAGATAAATATTATTTTTTAAAATTTACATAAAGATAACTATTACTTTTTTAAATTTATCAAAAATAAATATAAAAATTAATCTAACTAATAAAAATAATAAAATAAAAATACTACTAATTTTATTTATATTTGTTAATTACTTATTATTTTATAATTTATATTATATTATCTAATTTTTATCTAGATAAATTTTACTTAAAAATAAGTACTATTAATTTGATTTATATTTATTAATTAATAATTATT